>VMDR010019515.1:0-18296 GCA_007922815.1 Macrotus californicus | reverse complement strand
AATGAGACCCATTTGCCTTTTATCTGTAGCCTTAAAAGACTATCCAAGAAAACCACAAACATTAAGTCTCAATATCAGTTTATGGCATAGAAGATCTCTCATCGCTCATTCAATACTAACACTTAAATGTTAGTATTCACTTAAATGTTAGTATTCCTGTCTCCATTGAGACAGGAATTTGATTCTGTCTCAAATTCCTTTAGTCAAGATAATAGTTTTAATTTAGCCTATTAGGTAAATTAGGATATATAAATAATCATACATATAAATAAACAGCTATATTAAATGAAAAGGCTGCCAATGTCAGATTCATTATTGTAATTAATCCTCACAACAAATTTTAAAGGCTGTATTAATATTCCCACTTTGTAGATAAGGGGAGAGACTCAGAGAAGTTAATTAGCTTGCATGTGATGTGACATTGATAGCAAACGGGAATGGCAGAAATGGATCTTTAACTCAGTTTTCTCTGCTTTCTGTGCTCATGGTTTCTTCCCACTCTTCCACTTAGCAATAAAACACAAGGATAAATCAAGCAAATCTTTGTCCCGCTGGAAAAAAGAAAGGGCTGGACTACTCAATTGGAGGCTGAGAATGCTGAGTTAGGAACGCTAGTTTCCTCCAGGAGAAGAAATCTATGCATATTATTCGTAGTCAGTTCAGGCACCTACTGGTAGAGGCTGTGGACAAATTTAATCACAGTTCACCTCATGATGACTACAGCTGGACAGACCAGGACCTATGAACGATATTTTCTTGCTGCAAAAATAACTCCCTCACCACCTGCCATTGCACCCAAAATTCACTATCACAAACCCCCTTTGGGATAGAGCAGTGGTTTTAAAACTGGGTTAGAGGTGGGGCTGTGTGGAAAGACAGCCAAAAAGGCAGGAGGAATTAGGCAGAAGAGCCTGTTGAAATCCTGACAGCCAGACAAGGTTTCAAGGCATGCACCCATGGCATCCGGCCCTACAGCAATGGCTTGGTCTATAGGAATCTTTTCCAGAGACCTTTGAAAGGTGTTTTCATGCTGCCTTCCCATTTGGCACTTACTCTCCCCTCCCTCTGTTCTATTAGATTTCCCAGGAGCCTTACTGAATACTTCATTTAAGAAATCAACAGAATGTAAAACAGAAAGAAATTATATCTAACCAAAGGCAAATTAGAAGTCAACTAAGTCATAGGAATAGACCTTGATTACAACTTTCTAAAATAGAACAAAATAAAAATTTTCAGACGAAGGAACCTTACTCTCATCTCTTTCAAATTCTCTCATATCACATAGGACGCAAAAGGGCCCAGTTGCAGACTAGTCAGGGGCCCGGCAGTGCTGAGGCCCTGGCTTCCTCTTTGCCTCGTCCTCCTCTCCATGGAAAAGTTAAGGTCGCACTTACGAATGTCTGCTGAGTATATTTAACTGTATGAGCTTCTACACAGATTCTGCTATCTCCAAATCTAATTTAGCCACTTCCCAAGTGGTCAGAACAACAGCATATACTTAATCCCCCTTATGCTGTACTTTAAAAAAAAAAAAGATTTTATTTTTTATTTTTAGAGAGAGGAAAAAGGAGGGAGAAAAAGAGGAAGAGAAACATCAATGTGTGGTTGCCTCTCATGCGCCCCCTACTGGGGACCTGGCCTGCAACCCAGGCATGTGCCTTGACTGGGAAGCGAACCAGCAACCCTTTGGTTTGCAAGCTGACACTCAATCCACTGGGCCACACCAGTCAGGGCTCATGTTGTACTTTTCATATATTAACTCACGCATGTTATACATAATGTCATATATTTATATATTAACACACATATTTGCGTTACATATACTGTGCACTGATATTATATATATATATATATGATTGTTACATTATAATATCACAAAACACACCACCTATATTAACTCAACCTTCAAAAAAATTCTATGAGGAATATACTACCATTACCAATTCATCTTATAGAAAACAGATGAGAAAAAGTGTCAGAAATTTGCCCAGGGTCGCACAGACAATAGGAACAAAGCTTGATTTGGGGTTCACCTATGTTACTATGCTTTACTTTTTGTCTTTTTCTCATTCCTGCCACATTCTTCTACCAACCCTCACTTTCTCTCTAGGTTAGATGCGGCAAAGAGTGTGGCATTCAATGAAGAAATAGGCTGAGTGTGGCCACCATCACTTAGTGCCCATTATGTATCTGATACGGATTTGGGTACTTGGTTTGCCTAGCAAAATGCACAGGTTGACAGAGCATGGCTTTGGAGTTAGACAGGCCTGGACTGAAATTCTGCCTTTACAATCAATAATTATGTGACCTCAGATGATTTTCTGACTTTCTGAATATATCAATTTCCTCTTCTGGTTGATAGAGAGCTCCCCTAGGTTTACCATCAGAATTAAATAAAGCAATGCCTATAAATGCAATACCTACATAGAGGTCTAGAGAAATACCTCATACCTTTATTGCCATTTCTAGTGGCTCTCTATGAAAAGCTTTCATTATAGTTTACCTCCCTAGATTTTCAGCTGAAATAGAAGCCAAAATTAAACCGCACTCACCGAGAAGAGATGAATGGCACCAGCATAAATCTGTCATTCGTACCAATGTCGGAGGCACACGTGAATTGTGAGCAGGTGTTCTGACCCCAGCTGTGTATGTGTGATGCTCAAGAGAGTGAATGTTTAACGATTAAACTGGCTTTAAATATGTAGCATAGAAGGAATCAAACTGAACATCAGTTGTGATTATCCACTTGAAGGGCTCATTAAGGAATGAATTATGGAATAGTGGACTAATTAAGACCATGAAGGAATGTGTATTCCATTTGTTCATAGAACTTTTTTTATCAGTCAACCAGAAGGACTTAATGTATGTACGGACCGTTTAGGGGAAATTTTTCTGCTATTTCCTCCAAATGGAAAACACTAACATTTACTGAGTGATTACTCAATGCCCTACATTACTTCAAATCATCAGCGTGTCAATTCTTTATTATATCTGTATTACTCTGATTTTCTTGATGAGGAAAATGAGTGTCAGGAAAGTTTAACTGTATATTTAGGTTACACAATGACTACATTGTGGAGCTGAGATTTCAGCCTGAGAGTAATTTCAAACTTCTTTCAACTTAGTCATGAGATAGCATTTCTGATAGCTGTTATGACTGTGGATGCGATGCAAAATTTATTTCATCGCATGTACATGTATAACAATCTTGCAGGAAAGACCCCAATCCACACCTGTCCGGCCAGCTTGTCTCCTCTTCTGAACTCTAAGCTCCACAAGACAAGGGTCGTGGCTGTTGTGTTCACCAATATATCCTAATACGCAGGCTCAGTGCCAGCCACATAGTTACATCTTCCGTAAATATTTGTTGAGTGACAAAATAATGCTGAGTTAACCGAAAAAAATGGCAATTAGATCCACAGCCATCCTTTCACAGGTGGCAAAATGAAAAAAAAAAAAAAAAGGAGTGCTTTTGCCTACAGTAATACAATTATTCAGTGACAGAGTAAAGATTCGAAGCCCAGAGTCTCTGAATTGCTGAGCTCAATGAGCCAAGTCACCAGCAGGCTAAAGGACAGGTACATTATTTAACTTGAGCTGTATCCCCCTGAAGCAGAAGTCAGACACATCACAATTACCTAAACAACAATTGGTCCACATACACGACAGAGGGCATGGTGACCCCCACATCCATCTCCAGCCAGAGGAGTCCATACATGCTTGACCCAGCCATTAAAAAGCAGCCTGTGATAAAAATTTAGAGAATCCATTTTCTCTTATTTGATTCTTCTCAAAGAAGCCATAGTGTCCAGCAATATACTTCTTTACCTCCACAACTGGGCAGCAAACGGAGCTCTTTACTCAATCTTCCAGGCATCAAACTAGGGAAGAAAGGTCTTTCAAATTCTTATTAGGAGGCATTGTCAAGAGACTATTCATGAACACTTGCTAGTCCCCCAAATGACAATAACACTTAAGAGGTAGGTAGAGAAATAAGAAAAAAGAAATGGAAGGACCAGCTAGAGAGTGAAAAGGGGAGCCAAGAGAACATTGTCCTTTAAGTCATTTTTAGAAGAAGGAGATGACCAATGATATTGATTCCAAATTCAGTTAGGTTAACAGCTTAAATAAGATGAGGAGAGCCCTGGTTGGTGTGGCTCAGTGGATTGAGCACCGGCCTGCGAAACAGAGGGCCGCTGGTTCAATTTGAAGTCAGTGCACATGCCTGGGTTGCAGGCCAGGTCCCCAGTAGGGGGCACATGAGGGGCAATCACACTTTGACCTTTCTCTCCCTCCCTTCCACTGTGTCTAATAAGGAAATAAAAATCATTTTAAAAAAGGATGAGGAGAGACAAGTAACTATAGCACCTTTAAAATGAGCAGTTCTGGTATAATAGAAAGGTCAATTTGTTATTCTGACCCCTGCATGCACTGTGTACTCCTCAGAAACAGAAATGGGTGGCTGCAGTACCCAGTGCAGCACCTGCCACATAGACAGCACTTAATAAATGTTGTCAAACAGATGCCCAAGTGAATGAAAACGAGGTGCGGTAGTTCACTGGGGAAGAAAACATCCCAGTGATATTTCAAACTCCTCTGAACAAAAAGTACCAGTGTTTTCTAAATTACATCACTAGGTCTAAAATTATCACCACACATTTGGCTTCTTCCTCCAAAGGGCCTGAAGCCAAAACAACTCAATTCCTGTGGAGAACATATAATTTGCCGTCTGCAAAGATAAAGTCCCATGCATTAGAAGCATTCCTAAATTTCTGTGCTTTGAGTGACCTTTTAAGTTGCTGCTGTGATGTCATTAGTATTACAATTTTATGCAAGATTAGGCATGTAATTATGTGTTAAATAGTCCCTCCGGCTCTTGCCTGCTGTGTAATAAAGCAGAGTGCATTAAGAGTATCCCATGTGCATAGCTCAAGGCCACTGACACTAGGAAACTGCATCCACTTTGCTCTTTCCTGCTTTGTGTCTCACTTGTCCTTGCAGCTGTCACCTTGAGGCCTCGGCACTGGTAGAAAGTAAAAAGCCACCACACAGAGTGGCACACTAGAGCTGTCACTCTCCATCTGAAGCTTCTAGAGGCAGGGAGTCTCCCTAGAGAATTTAACTTATTTGTTATTTTTTGTAAAGGTTGTGGAGAAAGGAAACCCTTGTGCACTGTCAGTGGGATTGCGATTTGGGGCAGCCACTGTGGAAAACTGTAGAGATTCCTCAAGAAAACTAAAAGAAGAACTATCATTTGACCCAGAAATTCCACTTTCAGATATTTATCTAAAGAAAACAAGAATACTAATTCTAAAAAATATATGCAGCATTATTTACAATCGCCAAGATAGGGAAGCAACCTAGGTATCCATCGATAGATGAACAGATAAAGAAGATCTCACACACACACACACACACACACACACACAACGGAATATGACACAGCCAAAAAAAGGAATGAAATCTTGCCGTTTGAGACAACAGCGATGGATCTAGAGGGTGTTGTGCTGAGTGAAATAAGTCAAGCTGAGAAAGACAAATACCACATGGTTTCACTTATATTGTGGAATCTAAAAAAAAAACAAGACAAATAAACAGACAAAACAAAAACAGATGCATAGAAACAGAGACCAAAAGAATGGTTACCAGAAGGGGCGTTGCTGGGATGGGTGGAAAGGTGACAGGGAATATAGTTAATAATACTGTGATAAGTTTGCACAGTGACGATGATTATTAGAAATTAGTGGGGTGATCACATTGTAAGGTATCAAAATGTCAAGTCATTGTATTGTATACCTGACAGTAATATAATTAATATAAGAACGTATACCAAAGGTACTTAAATGTTAAGAAAAAGAAATCTACTTAATTAAACCAGAACCTGAGAGCCTGTAGCAGTTTCTCCCCTGGCTGCCTTGAAGAGTTGACCGGGTACCAGTGTTTTTTAGAAGTCCTCTCATACGGTTCTGACATGTGTCCAGGGGTCAGAGGCACCTTCATTATGCTTCTCTTGCTCAGGATGGGTATTAACTTAATGTGAATGAGGAAGTACTTCAGAGTTTATTATCTCAATATCTCAGAAAATTGTTTTTTCTCTCTTGAGTGCCACTGACCCATAGGGAACAAAAAAAATCAATAGTCTCAATGTACAAGTACAAAACAACTTAATTGGATTTTTTAAGAAAAAAATAAATTCCAATTACGTTTGCTTTTAAAATTGATAACACAGGAAAAAGAAATAAACTAATGTTCAGTATGTACCTACTATGTGCCTTAATCTACTTTAGGTACTTTTGCACCTATTATCTCATCTATGTTTCAAGCAACCCAGAAAGGCAAGAGTTATTATTCCTTTGTTTACAGTCGAGGAAGCTAAGACACAGAGATGTCAAACTGACTTGTTCAAAGTCACATGGCTGGTAGGAGGTGATGCCAAGGTGTGCACAAACAAAGCAGCCCATCAGGCTCTGCCGCTCATCTTTACACTAGGCCATGCTGTCCTCTCTGAAGAAACCCTTATTGGATGACAACTCAGCAAGCAATAGAAACTTCCTGTCCAAGTCAATGAATGAGACAGAGGGAGCAGGACCATCAGAAGGGAGAAGAGGTGAGGAGTGGGAAGAAGGAAGGACATCCCAAGCTAAGGGAAGGATCCAGAAGGAGCCAAGGGCTGCACCCAGCAGTGGTGAGCCACACCCAAGAGGCCAGCGTCAGTACCAATGGTCACGCTTTCCAATAGACCAGTAGATGGTCAAGGCAGCAAACACAACCAATGTTTCACTGCGTGTCCTGCGTTGTGCTCTAAGGTGCAGAAGACACAGCCCTGCCCTGCATGCCCACGGCATCGCAGGCAAGGATTTGTGCCTCGCTCTAACAGAGGTAAATACCAAGAATTAGGAGCAGAGCTGAGGAAGCTGCTCACGTGGGCCAGAGAAGGCTTCACAGAAGAGATGACGTCTGAGATGGTCTTAGGAACAGAGACACTCTCTCACAGTCAGGGAAGGGAGGCAGAGGGAAAGTGCGACTGAGTCAGAGAGGAAGAAACCCACAATGTGCATGCTTGAGAAATGGAAAAAGTCTCTTAATAAATTCCCGAGGCGAGAAATTGTTACAGTCTCACTGACACCTGCTTTCCTTCACGGCTGAGATTCCATCCTTTAGGACTCTGGTTTTCCCATCACATGGTGTGCGCGGAGTCATGGCGCTGCCCAATTCACCTCAGTTCATTGATGGAATTAGACCCCGGTTTCCTCCCCTGGCCCACAGCCCTGTGCAGCCACTAATGCAGCTCTGTTTCATGCTAGGATTCCAAATTACAAAATGTTATAAAGTATTTTTCTTGTCTCTGTATAACTTTTCCTAATCTCAATTCAAACAAAAACTTCCTTGGCAGAATTGAGGTAATTATGTAAAGAGTTCAGGAGGGCCGCCTTTGAGCTGAGAGAACCTCAGAACCAGCCTCATTAACATAATCCAAGTTTTTCTTTGAAGCCTGGAAATTGTTTTCAACCTCCACAAACCTTTACACTGTTGTCCTTAAAGCAGCTACTCCCTTCCCTTTTAATTAATGAGTAACTTAGCAGGTTTTAAATAACTGTGTCTTTATGAATATAAGAACCGGAGTAAAGCAACTCAAATCCACTTATTGGAATAACCTGGGGAGTCAATAAGTCCTTTCCAACAAGCTTTAGACAGTTAATTAGAATAGATGTATATCTTTCATCTCCCCCTTTCTGTATCACCTTAAAACTACAGAGCAAGGGTGCAACACTAGAAAAATGACATGCAGTCTGAAAAGTATCCTAAGTATATTAAATCACTGCAGCCCCTTTCACTTTGAATGATTTCAAAGCATTTATAATATTATGGTGTGTCTATTAAATGCTGGCTAATAACCAGTAACTGGCCAGGAACTCAGTCATTTACTACTCTACTTTGACTCAAATTCTGCTGCTTTTCTTTGTCTCTTCCACATCCCCAGGCGTTTGAGGGGTGATTGAAGTGACCGAGTGGATGTTCAAATAACTTCCTGAAAGTTTAAGCCAATCCTCATTCTTATGAAGTGGCTCATTCAACATAGATTAAAATTATTCTTATTTCCTGAAGGCAGACTTATTTTGATACTAATGAATTTAATCTCTATTCTGTATATTCTTAATTAAATTTATTGGGATAATATTAATAACATTATATAAATTTTAAAAGTGCCACCTTGTAATTCAACATCTGTATATTCTATTGGATGCTCATGACCTGAAGTCTAGTTTCCTTCCATTGCCATATATGTGGCTCCCTTTACACATTTCACCCTTCATCCCCCTTCCCTTCTGACAACCACCATTCTGTTGTCTGTATCTATGAGTTTGTTTTGTCTTGTTACTTTGTTACTTTTTGTTTTATATTCCATATATATGAGTGAAACAATGTAGAACTACCATATGATCCAGCAATTCCTCTTTGTGGTATATACCTGAAAAATATGAAATCGCTTATTTGCAAAGATAGATGTACCCCTATGTTCATTGCAGCATTATTTACAAGAACAAAGCCATGGAAACAATCTAAGTGCTTATAAATGAATAATGGATAATTGGACAAAAAAGATGTGAGATGTCTATATTGCCATGGAATACTACTCAGCCATAAAAAGATGAAATATTGCCATTTGCAACATAATGGATATATTTTTTAAAGGTTTATTTTATGCTCATTCAAGGGCATGTCCATTGCTTTTTAGAGAGGGGGAAAGGGCGAGAGAGATAGAGAGGAACATCAATGTGAGAGGGCAACATCCATCAGTTGCCTCCCAGAGACGACCTGACTGGGGATCATACCAGCAACCTAGGTATGTGCCCTGTCCAGGAGTCAAACTGGCGATGCTCCAGCCAGCTGAGCCACACTGGCCAGGGCAACATGGATGGAACTGGAGAGAATTATGCTTTAAAGATGTTTAAAAAGGAACATAAATAACCTCACTTTTTTCTTTTTTATTGTATGTTTTTCTAAATAACTTTCGATATACAAGATCCAAGACACTGAAAGACCTAGCAGATTTAACTTCTAAATTTTTCTAAAACTGCTGAGGGCATCTATTTGGGTGCCTCCATTCAGTCCTGATATTCACCCTAAGAGACCAATGGCGGAAGTATGATTTTTTGCATTCCTACTGGCTGCCAAGCCCCTGCCACCTCCCATGGCCTTTGTCCCTTCTCTCTCTGACCCTGGCTGAGGGTTATTGAAGGAGCTCTATTGCCAGACCTGCTCCCAGAAATTGGCACATAATGACTCAAAGTATACCTAGATTCATTCTTCAACGTACTGAATCACAAAATTTTGGAGCTGAGAGAGTTCTCAGACGTTATCTATTTTAAACTTATTATGTTACAGATTAAAAACAACTAAGCCTGAGAAAAGTGAAGTGACTTTCTCAAAGCCACACAGCTAGCTAGTGGCAAAATTCGGTCTATAACCAACCGTTGACTGTGAGTACAAGCCCTGAGTTTTTTGCTCAGTGTTGTCTGCAGACCAGTGATATCAGCATCAACTGAAAGAATGTTAGAAATGCAGAATCCTGGGCGCCACCCTAGACCCACTGAATCAAATTCTACACTGTAGATCCCCAGAAAATTTGTATGCACACTGCAGTTTGAGAATCACGGGGCGAGACCAGAATGTATCTTTCTCCAGAGAGCACAAGAACTACAGGCCAGCAGACATTGGTTGGAAGCATGAGTCCCCTTTTTCTAAATGTGACAAATATCCCCAATTCCTGGAAGCTTCATTTGTAATCTGGAAATATTAATTATCTACCTTACATGGTTTGTATTACATGCATGTACATTTCATGACATATGTATAGATAATACAATGCCAAGTGCCTCACATCTAGCAGCTAACACAGCATATAGTAGCTCATATTATATCATCCTCATGCTTACCATTAATATTGTGTTCGACCTAAAGGAAAGCCAAGAGTGGCAATGAAACCATAAAGGAATCACCTTCGTTCCTTCCTTCCTTCCTTCCTTCCTTTGTTCTACTTGTTAAATATCATTTTAAATTGTACATGTAATTCAGATCTCTAGGATATTTCATGTTTATAACTCCCTAGAAGATAATTATTATGTAGAAAATGAATAATAATAGCTAACAATTTTAAGTGCTTTTCTTGGAGATAAAAGGACTTATCCCTAAGTCGGCCACAACCAAAAGAACACAACATCCCTCTAGTGTCGTGACTCTGGATGCTGTAAGCCTGGCCTCAAGGAGCCAGGGAGTGTCTGCTGCCACAGCTGCTGTCATTCTCTCCGACGCTCCACGGCATGGAGGTGACCCCACAGCTTTGGCAACAGCAGTGTGCATTTAAAAGATAATGCTCAATCCCCAAAATGTCACATCTGTCAGCTTCATGGAAAACATTTTGCAGAGGGAAGGAGAAAAAATTTTAGTATCCAAATCTGAACCAAAATTTTGAAAAAATATAGTGTAGTACAGTACGTGAAGCCATACCATACTAGAGTGTGAAACAATGCCAAAATTACATTCTTGGAGGGAATATGATGTTAATCTCAATTAGAAAACCGTGCTGCCTTAAGGCAGTGGCTCTCAACCCCGGAGGTGCTTTAGAAACAACTGGGAAGCTTTAAAAACTTTGCACATTTCAGGGGGGGGAAGGGGGGGAGGGGCACGCTTCAGTGTTTTTAAAAGATTCCTAGTTGATTCTAATGTGCAGCCAAAGTTGAGACCCGCCACCCCCACCCCATAGAAGGAAAAACCTGATGTTATTTAAAGGTCAGTCCAGTGAGAGATATTGGTTGCTGTTGATACAGAGTTTCCAGAATTTAAAGTAATGCACTGAACTTCAGTGTGTACTTCTTTTAGGTCTTTTCAGCATTCCTCCAGGACTTCCACCATAAGGAAAGGAGCCCCTGGACCAACATCCTCTAAGATGTTTATATGGACCAGTGGCCGGACCTCTTCATCTTACAGACACGATGAGAAAAGGTAACTGACGACCCAGACAGGATGTCGATGGGAGAGCACTGGACAAATGAGCTGTGTGTTCTCCATGTGTTAACAGAGGCTAAGCTCTATGTTGAGAGAATGGGCTTTCAGACTTCTGGGCCTTCCTCCCCCTTGCACTCTCCATGCTCACTCCCACCACACAGGTTTGCAGGGTCTGTCCCTGTGAGAAATGTCCTTCACACATGCACATGCACACCTACTCATCACTTAGCAAACTCCATCTCTGCCTTCAGCTACCCATTCAGTCAGAACCTCCCTCTAGTCTCTTGACCAGCGCAGACTGTGTTTTACTCGCCATTGAATCTCCAGCATCCACCACTATACCTGGCTCACAGTCAATGCCTATTACTTACTGAACTGAAATGTTGGCTACTGCATTTCAAGACACTGAACACATGGCAGGGAAGGAAAGCAGTAACAACCACAAGAGGATAAAAGAGGAGGGACAAGTCTGTGGAACCCTCGGATTCTTTGAAACAACAGTCTGGGGTAGGGGAGAAATGGGGGAATAAGAAGAAAGATTAAAGGGCACAGGAAGTGTTAATAAAAGATAAAATGACAAATACACAGCTCAGTCTAGCCCTCCCACATGGGTAAATGCATACATAAAATTCTCTGGCCAGTTTAAAATTTTTGTTTTCTTCAGCATCTCTCTCTTTTTCATTAAACTCTTACTGTTACTTAGGTTTGGTGAAGCTAACTTTTAAGCAAAACTGCCTATACCAGCATTTTGTAACTTAATCACAAGTCATCTATCTGCAGACTGCGATAGAAATCAGGATTGATAAATTGTGCTGGAAACAAGAAGAAAGACCTGAGAGAAGCTTACTGGAATGTAGTTTTGAGAGCTGGTACTTTCATTTTTCTTTTTAAAAATCTGTATTTCCATACAGATAAAAGCCTTTGAAAAAATCTGCAAACAAAATTGTTTTTCATAATAATTATACATTACAGCAAAAATCTTGAGGCAACTTTAATATTCACAATAGAGAACCTGTCAAATCATAAAAAGTGACAAATATATCACTTAGTGTTTTTAAATGTGTTGTCATAATATGAACTGAGAATCAAGTTGAAAAATTACATACAAACAATAATTACAGCCACAAAAAATACGTGCATAAGAAAAAGCATGGGAGGTCGCGGGTGCTGAGATCCCCGCGCAGGAGCGGGCGACTGGTGGAGCAAGTCCCGCGGCCGTGGCTTGACCTGACTCGGTAGCCAACTCCAGATCGCGGCTCCGCCGGCAGATGCACGTGTCGCAGGGGAGGGCCGGGGGCACAGTGCAAGCAGCTGTGTCAATCGTTTCCCCTCCAGGGACCCGCTGGTGTCTGGGGATGGTGGGTTATGCAGCTGCGCCGGGCCTACTGGGGCCGCAGCTCGGGAGTGGGGGAGTCGGGAGCTCGGGTCTCAGAGCTGCCCTCGACTGGGCCTGATTGGTGTTGGCCCGGCGCAGGTAACGACAACGAAAACAAGGAGGCCCGGGATGCTGGGCACACGGTCGGCCGCAGCTTTTTAATGCGTCCGCTCCAACCCCTTGCCCCTTACCTTCGTAGTGCTCCGTCTCGCGCACACGTTAAAAGTGACCCCGAGAATATCGGATTGTATTAAGGAATTAACCTTCTAGGGTGTGTGATAACGGTAATATGGTTATGTTTTAAAAAAAAAAAAACATACTAAAGTTTTGACAGATGAAATGATCTGATGCTGGTGCCAGGAATGTACCTTAAGTCCCAAAGAAACTGAGGGGGAGAAAGAATAAAACAAGCCAACGGAAAAAAAAAAAAAAAGCATGGAAGGAAAAGCATGTTTTTTTCAATTCTCAATTTCCAAGAGCTTTGTAATATATTATCTTATAGAAAAAATAATGACATGATGTTTGAGTAAAATCACAGCCCAGAAGGCAACTAGTGTTTGAACAAAGTTCAAAAAACTCAGTGTTCATCATAATATAAGCAGATCAACTGAAAATGTACTGCCTTTTGTTCATCTCTAGACTTTCACATGCTTCTCAATGCTTAATCAAGTTATTTTTCCGTTTGCTTTCAAGACAAGTTGAATCATCTTCCAGCAAGACCTATGCTATAAGACTAAAATCCCATGTGTCATTTTAAAGTCCCATATTGTATATGTACTTTCCTCATTTCCTCAAAAAAACAAAAAGCCCACTTCCAGCGACAGTGCTGAGGGCAGAGGCTTTGATCACTGGGAGTGCTGCGACTGTCAGTGGCCAGCCCTTCCTTAGACTTTGAAGGCCTCGACAGAGCAGATGAAGTGAGATGTATTTGTTTCAGGTTCCATTTATTCTCATCAAAAAAATTTATTTGAGTACATTTTGCTCTACATATCCCTTCTTACAAAGAGAGGGATTAACACTTATGAACAATTACTGCATACTGCATGTTTTACGTGAACTGTTCTCTTTCCATGTATAAGATAGGGATTATCGTGCCTGTTTTACAGATGGGGGACTGAGGTTCAGAGATTTTAACCAACTTCCTAAAGTCCAATAACTAGCAGTGATGGAATCAGGGTTTGAGCCCAAGGTCATGCTCTCTCCCCTACCCCCACAGCATGCATAGCATAAAACATGAGATATTTGGAGAAGCAGTGAAGAGCCAAGCCCAAAAGGGGAAAATGATGTTAAGATAGAGATGGCAATGGTGATATTAAAGGAGGTAATAAACACGTAAATATGATATATTGGCAACACTTGTGGAGTTAAATGGAGCAAATAATTAGCTTCACATTTTGCACTAATAAGATTTATGAAACTTACTATTTTCATTTTTTTTTCAAAGTTTGATTTCAGTGACCATGGGATTTAAAATAATTAAAATATTGACTGTGAGTCAATCATTTTCAGCAGGCTTTATTTAGAGGATGGGGATGCCAAGGCTTATTAAATCAATCTGCATGGCATTGGCCTACAAAGTCAAAGGCAAGTGGAAAAACAGCCAACAAATACAGCAGTAGAATTGTCCCCTAGTCCAGTATCTTTAGTTTAATGTTGGGTCATTTGTTTGTACCTTTCTTGATCACATTCTCATCTTCATCGTAGGATAAGACTCAGAGTTTAATACTGACTTCAAACAGCACCTACTGCTCTGCTTAAGATGTTCTTGGTGGCAGTAATCATGGTTACAATGAAGGTGCTGATGGCTGATAATGAATCTAGATAATTAAGGTCCTCAAGTTAATCATTCTGAAACCAATGAACGAGGTCGTCTGGCAGCACTGCCCAGAAATGCTGGTAACTGTTCCACCCTCAGTTTCTTCCCATTCAGCAGACCCGGCCCCTGTGTCCGGCCTCCCCGGCTGTGCTTCTGCCGTAGTCCCAGAGACCAGGCGGCCAATATCTTTGGCTCCCCTCCATGTGGCCTCTCCCGAGAATCGCACCAGACTTCTCGGGATGTGCGCTGCCCTGGCACTCCTGAAGCAGTGGGATATCAGGAGATAGTCTACAGACAGGTGCAGCAACCAAGTGGAAGGAAAAGTCCACCAAAAATTCTAAAACCAAGTGTTTTAAAGCTCAAGGGAAGCTGAAGTCAATTTTACTTTTTGTTTATTATTTTAATTCAAAGCCAGTCCTTTTTCTGAGCATCTGCTATATGCGAAACACTGGACTCTATCCTTATCCTCCATTCCACACACCCAGCAATATGAAAAATACTTTACTTTTTTCTTTTCTGATAGGTGAGTTTACATTAATCCCTAAATCACAAGTGGTAAAATAAAGCAGCAGCAGGAATAATTAATTTAGAATTAGAAGAAAAGATTATTGGCTAAGGACACAACAGCTGAGTATTTATCAAATATTCTTCAAAGTGTTTTATTAAATATTAAACTGATATAAAGGAATATATATCACATGTTAACATACTAAGAATGATGATATGATAAACATCTGAGTACCCTTCTTTAAACTTTAAAACATCAGAATTTTTGAAACTCTTGAGACTGCTTCTCTAAAAGCATCATCCTTCCTATCCCAGCCCTCATCCGGAGATAACCACCATCTGCATTTTGTGCTTATCATTCCGGTGCTTTTTTTCATGAGTCTTTTACATTTCACAATATGTTATTTACTTCTGAATGTTTGGAGAGTTTATATAAATGAAATCATACCATATGAATTGTTCTGCAACTCACTTTTTTCACCAAACACAATGTTCCTATTATTTATATGTGAGTAGCTGTGGCTCATTTTCTCTCTTATTGTATGCCATTATATAAATACCCTGCCATGTATTCATCCAGTCTCCTGCTAATAGACATTTGTATTATTTCCGGTTCCTTTTCTACCAACAATGCTGCTGTAATACTTTTTATTGATGTCTCCTTGTACATGTACAAACACTTCTAAGGATATATAACTAACTTGGGAATGGTTGGTTTGAAAGTATGCAGTTTCCACTTTGCCAGGTAATGACATTGCTTTCCAGAGCAGCTATAGGTGTAGATGTGGTGTTACCACCCTATATCAATGTCTAGAATTTTCAGATTTTTAATTTTCATCAACTCAGAGTGTGTTGTGCTTTCAATTCCCATTTCTCAGATTAGTCATAACATCGAGCCTATTTCTCTAGTTCTTTTTTGCCAAGCGCCTGTTCAAGAATGTGGTCCATTTTTCTACTGGATTGTTTGTCTTTTTCTTATTGATTTGTAAGAATTCTTTTCTTTTAAAGATTTTTTTCAAATCCTCACCTGAGGATATGCTTATTGATTATTTAGAGAGAGAGGAAGGGCAGGGAGAGAGAGAGGGAGAGACATCGATTATCAGTTGCCTCTTCTATGCTCCCCGACCAGGGATTGAACCATATCCTAGGTATGTGCCCTAACCAGGATCAAACCTACAACTGCAACGTTTTGGTGTATGGGACAATGCTCCAACCAACTCAGCCACCCACCAGGGCTGTAAGAATTCTTTATAAAAGTTTAGATTAACCCTTTTTCTGTTTATTGTATACAAATAGCTTCTCTAAAGAATTTGCATGGAGTTCATCACATTTATTCCTAAGTCTCTTCTTTTTTTTAATATTTAAATTACATCTTCTATTTTTGCAAGTATATGGGAAGGCAAATGATATATAAACTTTTTGTTTCAACTATGCTAAATGTTATTATTAATTCCAACAATTTGTCTGTAGATTCTTTTGTATTTTCTTCATAATTATACCATTGGTAAAAAACATTTTTGTTTCTTCTTTATCAGTAAAAATACTGTATATCATTCTTTTCTTTTTCTTGCTTTATTATACTAGATGTAAAACATATATGAAACAGGTGACTTCTGGCCAAGATGGAGGCATAGTTAGATACACTTTGCCTCCTCGCACAACCAAAAGAAGGACAACAAATTTAAAAACAAAAATATCCAGAACTCCCAGAAAATTGAACTGTATGGAAATCTGACAACCAAGGAGTTAAAGAAGAAATATTTATCCAGACTGGCAAGAGGGTGGAGACAGGGAACCAGGGTAGAGAAGACTCGTGGCAAGGTGGTAGCTGGTGGACCAGGCAGTCCCACATTTGCATGCGGATAACCTGGGAGGATCAACTGGGAAGCAAGACAGACCACACAACCCAGGGTTCCAGCACAGGAAATAAAGCATCAAAACCTCTGACTATAAAAATCTGTGGGGGTTGCAGTGATGGTAGAAACTCCCAGCCCCACAGGAGAGTTCATTAGAGAGACCCACAGGGTCCTAGAACACACACAAACCCGCCTGCCTAGGTATTAGCACCAAACGGGTCCAATTTACTTGTGGACAGTAACAGAGGTGACTGAAAACCATCTGAAAGCCAAGCAAGTGGCATTGTTGCCACTCAACCCCATCCCCACATACAGTGCCACACCACAGCAACAAGGGTTGCCCCACTGTGGTGAATACCTAAGGCTCTACCCCTTGCTACATAACAGGTGGGCAGAGTCAAAAATATATGGCCCAAATGAAAGAACACATCAAAGCTCCAAAAATAGAACTAAGCGATAAAGAGATAGCCCACCTATCAGATGCAGAGTTCAAAACACTGGTAATCAGGATGCTCACAGAAATGGTTGAGTATGATCACAAAACAGAGGAAAAAGTGAAGGCTAAGAAATGTGAAATAAGGGAAAATGTACAGAGAGAGAACCAACAGTGATGGGAGGAAACTGGGACTCAAATCAATGATTTGGAACAAAAGAAAGAAATAAATATTCAACCAGAACAGAATGAAGAAACAAGAATTCAAAAAAAAAGAAAAATGAGAGGCTTAGGAATCTCCGGGACAACTTTAAACAATCCAAAATCCAAATCAAAGGGGTGCCAGAAAGAGAAGAGGAAGAGCAAGAAATTGAAAAGGTATTTGAACCAATAATAAAGGAGAACTTCCTTAATCTGGGGAAAGAAATAGACTTCCAGGATATCTAGGAAGCTCAGAGAGTCCCAAAGAAGTTAGACCCAAGGAAGCACACACCAAGGCACATCATCATTACATTACCCAAGATTAAAGAGAAGGAGAGGATCTTAAAAGTAGCAAGAGAAAAGGAGTTACCTACAAAGTAATTCCCATAAGACTGTCAGCTGATTTCTCAAAAGAAACTTTGCAGGTAAGAAGGGGCTGCAAAGAAGTATTCAAAGTCATGAAAGGCAAGGACCTACATCCAAGACTACTCTATCCAGCCAAGCTATCATTTAGAATGGAAGGGCAGATAAAGTGCTCCCCAGATAAGGTCAAGTTAAAGGAGTTCATCATCACCAGGCCCTTAGTATATGAAATGTTAAAGGAACTTATCTAAGAAAAATAAGAAGATTAAAACTCTGAACAGTAAAATGACAACAAACTCACAACTATCAACAACCAAACCTAAAAAAACAAAAGCAAACTAAGAAAATAACTAGAACAGGAACAGAGTCACAGAAATAGAGATCACATGGAGCATTATCAGTGTGGAGACAGAGGGGTGAGAATGGGGGAAAAGGTACAGGTAATAAGAAGTATAAATGGTAGGTACAAAATAGAGTAAGGTTAAGAATAGTATGGGAAATGGAGAAGCCAAAGAGCTTATATGTATGACCCATGGACATCAACTAAGGTGAGAGGGAATGCTGGTGGGAGTGGGGGTGTATAGGGCATAGGGGAATGAAGGAGAGAAAAAAAATGGGACAACTATAATAACATAATCAATAAAATGTATTAAAAAACAGAAGTAAAAATAAAACAGGCAATAGTGATCATCTCTGATTTGTTCTTGTGTATCAACTAAATTCTTTAAACATTTCACC
>VMDR010019514.1:0-18271 GCA_007922815.1 Macrotus californicus | reverse complement strand
CAATAAAGTAATTAAAAAAAAAAAAAAAACTCCACCAGAAAAAGGAAAAAAAGAAAAATGTTAAAATTAATAAACAACTTGAGAAAAATAACAGAATACAAATTCAACATATAAAAATCAGTTGCATTTTAATGCAGTAACAATGAACTACCTGCAAAAAAAAATAAAAACAATCTCACAATACATCAAAAACAACGAAATACTGGAGAGCATTATGTTAAGTGAAATAAGCCAGGCATTAAAAGACAAATACCATATGATCTCACCTATAAATGGAACCTAATCAACAAAACAAACAAATAAAACATAATCAGAGACATTGAAATTAAGAACAAACTGACAGTAACCAGAGGGGAGGTAGGGGGGGATAATGTAGGGAAAAGAGGGAAGGGTTTTCAGGAACATGTATAAAGGACACATAGATAAAACCAAAGTGGGTAGGATCAAGGGTGGGAAGTGGAGATGGCTGGGGTGGGGAGGAGTGGTGGTGGGAAAATGGAGACAACTATGCTTGAATAATCATTTTTAAAATGTTTTTTTAAAAAGCATAAAGAGAAAAGATCTTGTAACTTAAACAGAATCCCCATAAGGCTATCAGTGGATTTCTCAGCGGAATCCTTATAGCCCAGGAGAAAGATTATTTGAAGTGCTGAAATAAAAAAACAAAAACAATAAAATACTTAGGCATAAATTTAACCAAGGGAGTTAAAGATCTGTATACTGAAAACTATGGAACATTGATGAAGGAAACTAAAGAAGACACTAATAAATGAAAAAAAATCTCATGTTCATGGATGGAAAAAAATAATATTGTCTAACTGTCCATACTACCCAAAGCAATTTACAGATTCAGTGAAATCCCTATCAAAATTCCAATGCCATTTTTCACAAAAATAAAAAAATACTAAAATTCATATGGAATTACAAAAGATCCAAGCTATGAAAAGCAATCTCATGGGGGAAAAAAAGCAGGGGGTACCAAGCATCCTGATTTCAAACTATATTACAACCCTACAATAATCAAAGCCACATGATACTGGCAGAAAAACAGATACATAGACCAATGGAACAGAATAAGGAGCCCAGAAATAAACTCACGCATATAAAGTTGGTTTATCATCAACAAGAGTGTCAAGAGTACAAAATAATGAAAGAATAATCTCTTCAATAAATGGTGTTTAAAAAACTGAATATTCACTTGCAAAAATAATAAAAAAATAAAATTGGAACCTTATCTTACACAAAAAACAACTCAAAATTGATTAATAAATTAACTTTAAAACCTGAAACTGTGAAACTTGTAGAATAAAGCGTAATGGAAAAGCTCCTTGACATTGGGTTTGGCAATGATATTTTTCAACATGACACCAACAGCAGAGGCAACGAAAGCAAAAATAAACAAATGGGGACCACATCAAACTAAAATACTTCTCTACAGCAAAGAAAAAATCAAATCAACAGAATGAAAAGACACTCTACAGAATGGAATGAAATATTTGCAAATTATATATCTGATAATGAATTAGTAGTATTCAAAATCTATAAGGAACTCTTACAACTCAATACCAAAATAAATAAATAATAAGATTTAAGAAATTAGCAAATGACCTGAACATAGACTTCTCCAAAGAAAACATACAAATACCCAAGGAGTAAATGAGAAAAAATATTCATCATCACTGATCATCAGGGAAATGCAAATCAAAGCCACAACAAGCTATCACCTCACAACTTCTAGAACGGCTCTTACTACAATGCATCAGTGAGTAAGTGTTAGCAAGGGTGTGGATGAAAGGGCAGTCTGGGAAACTTTTGGTAAGTATAAATTGATACAGTCCTTATGGATAACAGCATGGAGATTCCTCAAAATATTAAAAATAGAACTACAATATGATCCAGCAATACCATTTCTAGGTATTTGCCCAAAAGAATTGGAATTAGGATCTCAAAGAGATACCTGCACCTCCATGTTCATTCCAGCATTATTCACATTATAGCCAAGTGATGGAAGCAAGTTAAATATTCAACAGATGACTAGATATAGAAATGTGGTATACACATACCATGGAATATTATCCAGCCTTAAAAAAATCTTGCCATTTGCACCAACATAGATAGACCTGAATGTCATTATACTAAGTAAAATAAGCTAGACTCAGAAAAGCAAATACTGTGTGATCTCATTTACATATGGAATCTAAAATAGTCAGACTCATAGAAGGGGAGAGTAGAATGGTGACCGCCAGGGGTTGGTGGAGGGAAAAATGTGGCGCTGATAGCCGAAGGGTACAAAGTTTTGGTAATGCAAAATAAATAATTCTGGAGACCTGCTAGTACTGGTAGCTAACTACTGTACTATATACTATAAATTTGCTGGGAGTAGATTGTATGTTAAGTGTGCCAACCACACATGCACACACAGTTACTAAAGGAGATGGGAGAAAACTTTTTTGGATCTGTTTATGGCCTTGGTGGTGTTTATAGAAATTGCTCGAGAGCAACATCAGGAGGGATTTATGGAATAAAGTCATATATAGTAAGGCATAGCACTATTCCACAAGATAGGTTCTTCTCATCCACCCACATGGAGAAGAAACTGAAATGTAATTGTTTTGAGACATTTCTTTCTAGAAGTTTGAGTATTTATGATGTGGTTGTAAAATATTGTGTTATCATACAATATTTGAAGGATTAAACTCCTTACATCATACTTAACATTAAATAGTAAAAAATATTCCCACTAACAGTGTACTAGGGTTCCCTTTTCTCCACAACCTCGTCAGCACTTACTGTTTGTTGATTTGTTTATGATTGATTTGACCATTCTGACCAGTGTGAAGTGGTATTTCACTGTGGTTTTAATTTGCATCTCTCTGATGGCTAGTGATGTTGAGCATCCTTTCATATGTCTCTGGGCCCTCTGCATGTCTTCTTTGGGTGGTGGGAAAATGGAGACAATTGTATATGCACAACAATAAAAAAATGTTTATTCAATGCAAAAAAAATTGTGCTGATAATAATAAAAACAGTAAAAAAAATAGTAAAAATATTAAGTCTAACTTGTGAAGACCTTATCTTCCAATGAAACAAAGAAGGCTGACAAAGTTTATATACTTTGCTGTTCTGAGATTGATTCAATATTGACTTACTATATGATGACAATGAGGGCTACTCTGGCAAAGTGATTGCCAAGCAAGAAGGCCAACGATGTTTGACAGATCTTGCACTTAATGGACTAAGCAAATGTATTCACAAGCTCAGCCCTTGAAAATAAAGCATGATCCATTGCATCCCAAAACTATACGCAGTAAGGTAGATATTAATAGTTTGGGATTCACTGAATTGTAAAATGCTTCTCTACTGAACTGCTTCTCAGAATAATGAATGTGCTAATGTGTGTTTTGAATCTCCCCAAAGAAGATGAAGTCTGAAATGTCTCTAAAATATTTGGCAATACAAATTTCTTTTTGTGGCATCTCCAAGACAGAACACAATTTGAGAAATGTAAGTATATGACTCTGGACTGGGAATAAGAATGTCATAGACACTCAATAGTTCTGAACTTTGGACCTCAGTTAATACTCTTCCTGCCTGTTTCATGAAGAGGGACAAGGAAATCACAAAATCTAAATAGTTAGGACTATTAACATCCATCATTTTATGCCCATCACCAAGCACAGCACTGACACATGGTGAATATTCAATGATTTTATTGGACATTTTAATAAAACAGGATATTTATATATAACATGCACATAACTGAATAATTATAAAGTACTTTACAAGTATAAAGTAGTGTATCACAATATTAGAATGACTCATCTTAACTTGAACATAATTTCTAAAGTTTTATTTCCACCATTATAATTTTGGGTGACTCAAGAGTTGTTTTTTTCCTCTTGTGTAAGGAGTCATATAATTATCCACATCTAATTACTGTTATTAGTGTCAAATATTGCATTAGCAATAATCTTGAAAGGACAACAGTAGTAGAATATGAAAAAGTATAAGAAATGAATGTTAGGAAAAGAGTTATGATGTAGAATACTACTAGTATGGATCCTGTTTAGTTTTTACATGTTTCTGTTTGGCTCAAAAATAATTACAAGAAACAAGGTGGAACATTTTTGTGGCATAACAGGTCACTGACCATGTCATACCTAATTTAAGGAACTAAGGATTCATCGAGACAGTGTCAATCACAAAGCTTATTTTTCAAAGAGTGTCAGGCCTGGGATTTCTTCTAACATGACCTTTCATTAGAACAACTCCTTATGCTTTTTTTACTTCCTGCACTGATACTCTGTTTTCTCCCTTTCCACTAGCTTCTTAGAGAGCACTAACACATTTATTTACTCTTTTAGATGTCTCAAATATTTACTTCAATAATCTTAATTTATTTCTATTTTAAAAGAGAAAATGTAGGAAAAATCAGGACCTTTAAAACTACATTTTGAGTAAAATGTTTGAGCCAGTTAGAGGGTTTTATAGAGAATCATCATCTCAACCTAAGGAAAACTGCCAACCCAAGACTGTGCATGATGTTCCTGAGAAATCTGTGATTTTAACAAAATCATTGATTATATCTATTACCAATTCAAGATTGGGCTTGTGATAGCAGTATATATTTATTCCAAAGATAAATTCTTTTTTCTTTAAGGAACCCAAATTTTTATTTGGGGGGGGATTATATTTTTTTTTATTTTAAGTCTTTTTTATTGTTGTTCAAGTACAGTTGTCTCCATTTTCCCCGCACCACTCCGCCCACCCCAGCCATCCCCATCTCCCACCCTAGATCCTAGAGACAAATTCTTAAAGACATCAGTCATGTGTGCATTACACCCCAGGGATGCAATTGACCAATAATTGGTACAGAAACAAACAAACAAAAAAGTGTTTTGAAAGTGAAAATAAAATTGCCATCTGATTTCAAAGACACATTTATATATTAATTCAAATAAATAATGATTCATGACAATAGAAATTGAATATTCTACAGAAGAAAAGAAATATCACCTTGTCTTTTCTGGTCCAAAGCTGAAGACTTGTGCAGCTGTGGAAAAAAAATGCTTTCAAAGACTCAACGGGCATGCTTCAATAAGACATCATACTGTTTTAGAAAATGCCTCAATAGAAAGGTCAATTTTTTAAGAAATCATTCAAAGGAATAAGCCAAACTTAAAAGAAATTTGTCTGGGATCCTAGGTAACCTTACTTCGCCCCTTCTGAGCTGATTCTGTTTCATGTCAGAAACACACTGGACAAGTGAATGAGAAAGGAAAGGGCGATTCAAACTTTATTGGCTGATCCATCACAGCCATTCCTTGTAATGTTTTCTCCATTGTCAACACTTCAAAAAGAAACCATAATATGGATATTGCCAGTGAGAGAGTTGGAAAATGCACCACACCAATTACTTACTTCATCCCCCCGCCACTCCTACCCCCCCTCCCAATAGTACATCGGAGCTTATTATTCAGATACTGTAAGAGGGGTTTGGGACAAATTAAGAGTCCCATCCCTGTCTCACAGTCACTTCATTCAGTGATATTCTGGTATTTTGCAACAAAACCTTTGACGATAAGTTTTGATTTGGCATTCCAACTCCAGAAAGGATGTTTTGGAACTTTAAACAGTGTTCAGTGTATTCAGGATTTTCTTTGAATATTCCACTGCCATCAAGTGCAATAGGTAACACTGGAATTATATGCTGATTTTAAAGTGTTTAGAAAAAAGGGAAGACACATTTTCTCTGTGTAGTAATATTAGGTTTCTAGAGAAAACACATTACTGTTGATTTTTGTTGACTTTATGGGGGTTACATTGGTTAATAAAATTATATATGTTTACGATGTTAAATTCTATAATACAGGGATATCAAACTCATTTTCACTGGGGGCCACATAAGCCTCATGGTTGCCTTCAAAGGGCCAAAATAATTTCAGGACTGTATACATGTAACTACTCTTTAACTGTTAAGCAGCTGAAATTACATTTGTCCCTTTGAAGGCAACTGCCGGTGAAAATGAGTTTGACACTCCTGCTGTAATACATCATGTGTATATTGTATTGTGTGTTCACCTCTCCAAGTCATGTCTCCTTCCATCACCATTTATTCCTGCTTTGCCCTCTCCTGCCTCTCCCTGCCTCCATTATTGTCATGATCAGAGAGAAATGTGATTCTTAAGTACTGCTATTTCTACCACATCTTGCTTACCAGTACCACAATAATTATTTTTCTCTCCATTGTTATAGATGTTGGGATTTTTGTTCATTGAACTATGAGCTTTATTTAATACACAATGATAAACTTTCCTACACTGTTTCAGGGCTACTGCTCTACTCTTAGAGTGTGCAGACACATACACATCAGGAATCTACATATCTACATTCCAGATAGCTCTCTCTACTCCCATCCACTCTCAGGCCTTTCCACTCTCAGGAAGGAAAGCTGAGAGAATCCAAAAGTGCATTCTGCAAATGTAGCATATTGTGCAAGTCTAACAAATTTCTTGTCATTCTCACTGGCTCAATTTTCTTTTTTGACTCCAGTCTAGCCAGCACACTACTCTCAGAGAAATATTTCAAGAGCTTAACTTTCCTTGCTTAATCACCTGATGAAGCGCCTGTCACAGACCCTCATTCCCTACCACCTCGTATTCACATACATCAGCCTGACTGCAGCTCTCTGCATCAATAATGTAGCCAAAATATATGCCCCACTCTCCTAGAACAAACAGCAATCTTTCTAAAAGAAAAACTCTTTCCCTGACTTTTACTTGTATTGGTTATGTTTATTCCAAGTACAGGGATTTTGCTTTTGCTGCCACCTCCCAAGCTAGATGTTTTTCTCGTTGTTCTTGAACTATTTAAATAAAACTGTTATTATTGACTCAGCTTTTCCATGAAGACTTCTCTGAATATTCCTGGCAACAGGAGAGATCAGTTCCCTCTTTAATGTTCCAGTTTCCCCTGTAGTGAGCAAGGCACAGCTGGTTACTTCCTCATTGCCTGCGGTAGTGTCAGTCTTCTCTTTCTGTAGTTATGATAACCTCTGCATGGGACCATACCTAGCTAATAATTATGTTTTTGTTTTTGGTGCCTACCATTGCCTGTATAATTAGCAGGATCTCCATATCTATTTTATTTTAGCAAAGGTATGACTTATTGGCGAAGAAAATTAGAGGAGAATTATCTCTCACACACCCTTCCACCTCTGGCTTCTTCCTTCCCCCTTTCTGTTTCTCTCTCTTAATAAAATGCACAAATTAGGGGCCAGGCAGACAAGAGCTATGTAATTCATGACTGTGGAACTTCAGATTAGTTATTGACGAGTTACTGAAACCCTCTAATTCTCTTTTGCCTCCTATAGATAATGAGAATAGCATCGTAGCCATGGTTTATGTAAGGAGTAAATAATATATGTGAGGCCATTAGCACTAGTCCTGGGATATAGTAAGTGCTTAATAAATTGTGTTTTTTCTAATCTAGGGGAGAGAATAAGCCTAATGACTGTAAAAATAAACCTTCAAAACATAACCCTGACTTCAAATTTTAGCTCTATCATTTATAAATTGTCTAAGGTTTCTTAACTTCTGTGTTCCTTATTTTTCTCCTTTGCAACATTTAGATAGTACGTTCTGCAAAACATTGGGATGATTGAATGGGGAATAAAGATGTGACCAGTATGTCAACAAGCATGCTGTGTGTGCACTCTGATCACTCAATAAAGTTTAATCTGATAGCAGGAGAACATATAACTTTCTGCTGTCCCTGGAGTGAATACCTAGGCAGCTTCCCCTGCTTTTCCTCTCATTACTCAGTAAAATGAAATTCAAATATTACTTTACATTGGAAACACAGGCTCAATTCCATTACCAGAATGTTTAGTCTGATATGATATTGAAAACTCCAAGTCTGGTTTAGCATGCCACTTAGTTCCTCAACCAGCGGGCACCAGTTTTATGCTGGGACTACAATGGTGCAAGGTCTCTGGTACTTCTGCCTTTTTGCTAACCATTTCTCCCAATCCTCGGCTGCCTTTCAGGATCAAAACGGGAGAGATAAAGAAGTGATACCTGGGTGCTTTCCTGGTCTTGCAGAAAGCTTAAGCTGGCAGTTCTTACGGGAAAGCCAAGCAAATGATCATAGCTGACTTTTGTCTTCATGGTTGCACCATAGGAGACGTAGTCAATAGCTCCTTTGGCCAGTTTCTCTCATGGTTCTCTTGATCTCAGCAGGTACATTTCTATTCTAAGGTCTTGACACCTGCTTCAGTGAGTCCTCATTCTTCCCCTGCCATCTTCTCATGGCCCCAGAAGTCCCAACATAACTTAGAAAAGCTATGATAATTCTGTACCTGGGTTCTCTTCCAGATGGCCCACAGCAAACTCTCACACGTCATCATTATGCCAACAAACTACATCATTTCCCTTTGGCCCTCTGTTTAGCACCTATCTTAGATTATAGAGTTCCAAAAATGAGTCAGATCTAAGACATTGTTCCCTGAAATTTTGCAGGCCTGAGTCAAATATCCACCCTTCTTCTCTCTCTTAAGTCCTTATCTTCCCAACCGCAAAAGTGAAAGGGATTTTATAGCAAGGGAATTGCTCTCTCTGAAGAGATACCTTCCCAAATCCTTTTTCTCTTGTCCCCTTTTTAGACACTTAATCTGCTTGAAGGGTCCAAGACATACAGAATAGGTTCCTAGGGCCCTCCCAATGTAACACTTGCTATGGGGCAGTCAGGTCAGGAACCTAAAACATCTATCCTACCTTCTACCCTGTTGTAGCTCAGTCAAAGCTCAGAATGAAAGAGAACCAAGGAAGAATCCTATTATCGATTATAAAGCACAGAGAAGTGTCTGGTGCCATTACTGCCTACAAAATTTTCTGGGCCAAAGCAAAATGAATATTCTGATCCTCCTGCTCAGACTTATTAAGAATTTCAAGATGATGCTAGTAAAGCACTAAACTGCCCATTTAAGTGTGTTTGTGGCAGGGGGGAGGGTGCTGTGTGGATATGCAAGTTACATGCCCATTAAGTCAGCCCTAGACAACAGAGTGTACAAATAGTCTTTGTTGTTAGTCCTTGGGGTCATATGCCACATGAGCCTGCTTTACTCAGATGTGCCTGATGGTTCTCTGTGATCATACCTACAATGCATTACCAAAACTCCATACAGTATATTTGTGCAAGGCTCAAAACCGATTTTATGCTGAAACAAGAACCAGTCAATTTAGTTCAGAGCAGACTTTCCCCAAATTAACTGGCTGCTTCCCTCATAAGGAAATAAAGGTTCATTGCTATCCTTTCTAATTTATTTTTCCTGATATCATTTAGCTGAAGAAAGCAAAGATGTATGAAAAGCATATAAAGAATTATTACCTACCCTGGTAAACTCTTCGTTTTCACTTTGACAAAATAATAACAGAGCAACAAGGCAAAAACAAAGAGTCCTAGAATCAGGAATATTGAGGATGAAAGTACAATGTGTTATCCATCAAAGTACATAATGCGTGTCATTATTTCCATTAAAGTATTTTGTATTGGGAGAAAATAAGACATTGCTTGGAAGGGGGAGGGTTGCCTTTCTAATTCAATGGCACTGAATCCAGCATCCCCGAGGTAAGGTTCAGCAGGAGCTCATGGAGGCAGCGTGGAGATGCAGGCACTGCGGATACCATCCATCTCCCTGACACATGCAGGGCCTCATTGTGCTGCTGCCAGACACAGTCGGCAGAGATGAGAATGTCATGGAATACAGAAAAGGAGCCATGCCGTTGGGCTCCTTATTGCTCTTATCTATGAATAGCTCCATACAGCAGCTCTGGAGAGCATTATTGTGAGATGAAGAAATGGAGATTTGGTCCCCGCCATCGTAACCAATGCAGGCAGCCATGGAGTTAAGTGGATGGCACACAGGGAAGGCAGAAACTCTAAGTGTTAGCACACATGAGGGGACTGCATCTTCTCCAGGGCAATATTTTTGAGGCTGGTGCTGAGTCAGATCTGCTGCCTCTGGAGACTGATGGTAACCCAGGCTCTCCCATTCCTCAAATTCTAAACCAAAATGACAAACATTGCCCAGTAGGAAAGATATTGCTCCATCATTATTTGGAAAAGGTGATTAAATTGGCAGGGTGTGTGTTGAGGGGGCAGAACACAGACCAATAAACGGGAGTCACACTTTATGTCTGAGGCTCTCTCACTAATTGAAAAAGAAGACATCAGGAGAAAAATATAGCAAGTCATGCAGATCAGACAGACCCTAACACAACAACGGGTGTAGCACAGATAAACATAACAAAAAGGGATAGTGTGTGGTCATTTGAGGTTCTGTGACAAGGAAACGGTTTAGACCAATCTCAAATGAGGAACGTCTGGGGATAAGGTCAAACCTGTCCCTTAACACACCTCACTGTCATATATGAGGATTATAGGATTTTACGTCATGATTTCACCTGTGATCTCAAAATCTGCATCATATTGATTCTTCTTAAAGGATCTCATTCTATGCAAGAATCCTCACCGCCCTCTGACCATCCCGACTGCCCCCCCCCACCTCCTTTTATTTTAAACAGGACTTCTTTTAGGAAAGAGTGCAATTAGTGCAAAAATGTATCAGAAGGCGTCTCAACCTGTCCTCCCGTCTGCAGCCAGGAGCACTCTGGAAGAAGGCCATGTAATTCTCATTATTTGATAGGCCACGGCCTATTTTTCCAGGCTGTTGTATAAGACAAATCCATTGCCTCATTCCTCATAGCCCCTCTACAAAGGAGAAAAGCAGACAGATCTTCCCAAACTCAGACAGAATATTGTGCACGGCCAAGTGGGCTGAAAAGCACGCTGCCAAATTGGCTAGCACAGCTCCCCGAATCGCCCTCTTTCCCAAGTTCCAGCAACAACAACAAAGATGCTGACCCCCAATAAATGAAAAGAGAGAGCACATATGCTTCTATTTGGATGGAATGAGGACTCTGAAAAGCAGGCAAGAGAAGTTGCCATCCAGCTTCAGAGCTCTTCAGAAGTGTCACGACAATTGTGTTTTTTACCAGTAACCAGCAGTTGTGTTTTGCTTTGTTTTGTTTTTTAAATAAAATCTGAAACAGAAAAACTTCATGTCAGATAAATGAATCCTGAAACGGTCCAAATTATCACCACAGACAGGACAAGGCATTTACACAGAAAGGTCTTAGGTCAAGTTCTGCTGCTAAAGTATTATCAACATTCCTCCCAAGTACAATAGGATCATTATAATCCTAATAAACAGTAATAGCCACCCTTCGTGAGATGACTAAGTTTGGGGCATTGCAGGCATCCCTTTCGGGGCTTATCTTACCTAATTCTCACCACAACTCTGACATTATTCCAGCTTTGCGGAGGAGAGTATGAAGTGCAGAGAAGTTCAGACACTTGCTCCAGCTAATAGTGGCAGCATCAGGACTCGGTGTGAGGGCAGCCTGATGCCAAGGTTTTCCCTGGGAAACTGCTTCCGGGCACTGCAGCTACCCTTGGAATGAACAATTCTGGGCTTTTCATCCTCATCGGGGTCATCAGTGCTTAGGGAATGCAGAGTAATCAACTTCCCTCACATGAAATTTTTGCCCTCAGAGAATTAAAAATTCCAAAGAGGATTTTCAGTACTTGAATTTAATGTTGAGGGGAAGATATCTTTGAGATTTTCAACAATTAGGAAAGTATTAGAACAAAGTCATAGCACTTCAGGTATTTTCTTTCCACCCTAGTGATGGATATCTCTCTCTCTCTCTCCCCCATCCCTATCTCTCCTCTCCTCTCCTCCTTTCTTTCTTTCTTTCTTTCTTTCTTTCTTTCTTTCTTTCTTTCTTTCTTTCTTTCTTTCTTTCTTTCTTTCTTTCTTTCTTTCTTTCTTTCTTCTTTCTCTCCCTCCCCCTCTCTCATATTCATTTGTTTAATCACAGCACTCCTATGCCCACACTACCCAGTGTGAAGGCCGACTCCCATCTGCCCACTTTTCTCACAGAGCAATAGGAAGGCATTCATATGGTAGGATCCACATTCCGAGTTGCTGCAGGGCCACTGGTGGTGGCCAGGAGATTGGAAACTCCACAGCCTCAGAACACTCCATCAAGCCAGTCAGCCAGTGGCATTTCACATAATGCTACATGATTAAAGACCATGAAGGTTAAACATTCTAACCAGACACATATGTCTAGCAATGGTCTTTTGAAAACCCCCATTCTGAGGAACCATCTGGACATTCCAGGTGATCTCCATGCCTACTGACGGGGGTCTCCTCCATCATACATAATAGTTTGTGTAATCCAGCAGAGAGTGTATTTGATGGCTCCTTTTGTTTTAGCTTCTTTAAGAAGAGAGCCAAGGATTGACTTCACTTTCATCAAAAGAATATTGCTACCCATAAATAAGAATGCCTTGCCTTTTAAAGAGGGTTAGAATTTAGAACTTGTTCCTGAGTAGTGTCAGGACTTAGATTCTAATGGTGACTCTGGGGACTGAGAGAGAGAACTCAGAGAATAAATGCTAAAAAGTACAGATGGATACACTTCATTTGGCCCCAAGGAATGCCCTTCTAACAGCAAGAGCAGTGCTGGATTTGAACCTATTCTCTGACTCTCCGAGAGCGAATGTTCATAAAATCCTGGAGTCAGATGAGATCTTAGCAGTCTCTCCAGCACAGTCTTTATGCAAAAGAAAGAAAATGTTGGAAGGCTGGGAGCTAAAAGAGTGTGCCTCAAGCTCTTGAAATTCAGATTTCAAGACATTTTGAAAGAACATTTTCTTCAAAAACAAACTGGATCAATTCACACAGAGGCCGGATTACAATCTATTTTGAATGCTGCAGTGATGATTCAGTGTTTAGATAAGTAGAAAGGGGCCAAGTATTATTTTCAATTCAAATATTCTATCATATTGTAGCTAACTACTTGGGATAAATGGTTTAATCCTGGAATGTGGCAATATACTAGGTAATCTTTTTAAGATTATATACAAAAGAAGCATTATCAGTGATTTTAAAAAATTGTTTATGGTACATCCAACAAAAATTATTTCAGTAGAAATCTATCAATCTCTATAGATCAGTGTATATATGTACATGTATACATACATATGTATTAGATATATGTAGGTATGTTATCTGTATGTATACATGTATGCATATTTATACACACAGGATATTTTCCAGATAATTGTATTAAATTAGCTAAATAAACACTGTGCAATACAGTGCTCCCCACCTCTCTTTAAGGAAGTAATTTAACACATTTTTTCCTATACAACATAAGAATTTCCAAAGAATATTTAATTTGATTGGAAACTGACGAATTTATGGAATGCAAAATGGACTTTTATAAAATGTCTCTGAAATGTAGTGCTTTGCCGTAAACCACACCATTCATCAATTTACTTTTTGAGGTTTGGAACCTTCAAAATAAACTCTAAGGTTGATGCCATTTTGGGATGTGCAGTTTTGCCAAGTCATGACTATAAAGGTCAGTATGCGAAAGGAGTCACTTAAGCAGATGAATGTGGTTGTCCAACAAACACTTTTGCTGAGATTCAGTTGAATTCAGCCAAGAGTTTTTGAACTTCTATTCTTTCACATTATGAGCTAAGGAGTATTTCACATCAAGTGTGTGAAGAATCACTTAAACATTTCAGTAGTGCTTTATTCAACTTATGTGGACAATTTTATGCCATATTAGCAGCCATGAATTTGAGGTTTCTTGAACAAATACAAACAACTCTTGTGGAAGTCCAGAACTTAATATTAATTTTGTAACAAAAGCAGTCAAAATTTAGAATCAAAAAGTATAATCTTACCAGAGCTTTTAGTGTTTCATTTAAACATACATGCCCCATCCTTTACTATCCTTTCCTTGAAAAATTATTCATATGACTCTATTTGTACATTACTTTCAATGTATATATATATATATTTATATGTACATATACAATGTGTGTGTGTGTGTGTGTGTGTGTGTGTGTGTATATATATATATATATATATATATATATATATATATATATATATATATATATCATCTTGACTTTCTTAGCTCTGGTCAGATTTAATTATACTTAAAAAAGGAGCTACCTTAACCTTAGCAAGGTGCACTGGCATAGAAAGAAGGTCCAGAGTCATAGACCTGGGTCCTGAAATGCCTGCTCTCAACTGCTTTGACCCTACTTCTAGATCTCTTTCCTAAGTGCTGTTTGTCGTCTATATCATCAACATCTCCCATTACACTCTCTCTTATCCCGCCTGTTTGGCCAAGAAGACCATTCTCTGTTGTCTTAACTCCCTTCCTTGATTTCACGTCATCAGGCAATGTCCAGAGAATTTGTGGGCTACACCAAGTTAAAAAAATACAAACCATATCATTACCCTCTCTAGTCTCTCTAGTTGAGAAACAGGACTTCCACTCAGGTGTATTTAATAATTTAGAATCCATTCAAAATGCAATTTAAAGCTTCACAACATGCGCGTTCACTGAAGAAATGTGTTCTGTAAGTGACAAATATAGAAGCTGTGGCAGTTCATTCTACAGTTTTCTAGTTTTAAAGAAGAGTCATTATTTACTGTCTGGATTAATGTAGTTTGTGCGAGAACAGCAACATCCTGTTATGCACTTAGCTATTCTTGTTTCTTTTATTATGGCTTTCTTTCTTGTGGTATTTCAGAGGGAAAAGCAAGGATCAAATCATTGGAGCCGCCTCCCTATATTGGTATCAGATGATATCGTATTTTAATGGAACTGGGTCCTGATTACTATTTAACTAGTGATCCAAAGCAAATTGATAGCATAGAAATAACCCTGACTGGTTTCTTTGTTTTTAAAGTAAAATGGTAATTAAAAATAAAATATTGTTTCAGTGTTAGATATTTCAAATAATTAGCATATAGACTAGGAGTCAAAATTGTTAATTTGATGAAATGTCTAGGCCTGTCACTACTAGACTGCCGAAAGTGGAGGGCTTATGCGGATGCACAGATAATAGTTTAAAAATTTGTATTATCTCCCTCAAAGTAGGTACTCATCCCTAAACAGTGCCTCAAAGCCAAACTGAAAAAGTGGACTGGTATGGAAGTGCTGAATGCTTCTATTATACAGTATTTTAGCTGGGGTGATGAATATTGTACGATCCTTTCATGTTGGGTAGTTTTGTACTATTTGGATGTCTATTATTCTTAGAGAGTCCCGAAGTAAAGTGATGGAGCTAAGCTTAAATGCTCTTTTGCTGTTTAGGTCATGATTTTTCCTTTTTTTATTGCACTTGGGATTATGTAAAATTCTGCAGAAGCAAGGAGACCTTTGAAAAATACAATAGAGGCAATGATAGCTTTCAAGTGAATCTTTCCTGGGAAGAACACAAAGCATTTTCACTCTTGATAGGTACCTCAAAAATCACCAAATATTTGGTTCTTAGGAAAGGCAACATTAATAAGCATTGTTATAATCATATTAAAGTTGAAGAAATTTAGAAACAGAATTACATGACTTGCTTAAAACCAAATATATACGTATATATCTAGATAAAGATATAGGTCTGTGTATTATCTATTTAACCATCTAAAATGAAAGAAAAATGAACATAATCTAGTACTTGTTGATGCAAATAGGTAAATGTATCATAAATGATACCCATATCAACCCTTCTGTACTTGGTATCTTTCTAAGCACTAAACCTTCACAAAATCCCTGTTACCAAGTCAGACTGCTTCCTATTCATATTTCAGTCAGCTCTGAGCCCGACTCACCAGACAAAAGTGTGGAAGCAGTAACTACTTTTACTTCTTTCCGTGGCTCACTAGAGAAACTAAAACCTTTCTGAGGACACAGAGCTAGTGAAGAATTCTGCCCACATACCTTCCAAAGGTTCAGTGGCCTTTCCTTTTTCTCTCCATCTCCACCCCTGGTCCTTCCCCACTGTTTCCTTTTGTCACTGCCGTTATCAACAGCTGCTCAAATGATGCCCACTTTAGTTTATTATTTATTTAACTCTACTGACATCTCCCTACTAATTGCCATGTTGGCACATGGTTGAAACTTCCTCACCTAATCAGTGTGTGCGACCACCAGGGGTGATCACTCTTTACTGACTTGTTTTGCTGCATTTTATAGAACTGGTTTGCTTATTCATCCTCATTTACTTACACAACAGCAGATAAATTTACATATATGTATATTTTATAGACATACATGAATATAATTTTATAAGAAAACACCTTTATCATCCAACATTCCCACTTATTTTGAAATTAATAAAATATGAACACATCTCATAATAGTCATTTTTTCCTTTATATTACAAATACATTTTTGTAGGCCTAATATAAGTCCAACCACTTATTCATTTCATTTTGGCCAAAATAAACTTTTGATATTCATTTACCTTGTTGCCGTTAGATCTCTATTATGTTTGATATTTCAGATTGGTCTCTTTTTCTGTTTTTAACAGATATTGGTTTTTAAAAATACCTTTATTCTTTTCAGGCAACTTTTGTGCAGCAGACCAACACTTGATGCTACGTTGGTAGGTGAGTAATTCTCCAAGCAAAGGGTTTAATTTGATGACAGTTTTTAAAGTCATGAACTGCTGTTTGTCTATGTCATTTGCTTTCTTTTTCTAATGAGATTAAAAATTCATTCTCTTTTTTTTCAGCTCAGTGATTCTCTCTCTCTTTTTCTCTCTCTCTCTCTATCCCCTGTGCTTCATACTGTCACTCTAAGCCATATGTTTAAATGACAATGTTCCCCAAAGATCTAGAGACTTCAATTTTTTGTTATAAGATTAGATTGTATTTGTTTAAATAAACCATAAAGGAACTTTTATGATTCATTAGTCACCCTCCTTCCCTTTCCCTGTTTCTTCATTCTGGCTTTGGGGAAAAACAGTATGCTAATAAGGATGATAATCAGATAAGGATACATGGATAGAGTATGCTATTACTGACTGGTGCGTGCATATTATTTCTTTTTGACTGTGGCTTAATGCGGCACAAAGTCATTCCTAGGTAAAGGACAAGATGAATCTGCTAGTTATCATTATTTTAGTAGGAACGAGCTCCCTGAGAACTTCTGAACACTTTCCATTGTAAAGTAGCACAATAAATATGAAGAAATTTATTTCCATAAATTAAGCGCCCTGTTCCTTTTATATTTTGTTTTTCCAGTTGATGTTGTTGTTATTTACATTTTCCTCATAGAAAGTTCCAGTATCATATCTAATCCTGTAGAGGAGATGGAATAAATGCATGCAGATATTTAGTATGTCTGTTTTGAATAATCTCATAAATAAAGCTGAAGTGCAACAAGGCTCGAACTAAGAATAATCAAGAAGAAACATATCAGAAGATTAACGACCCACCCCAAATATCATGTAGAACAATGTTTTATATGTTCTATAAAAAATTTATAATATTGCTTGCAATTTTAAGTGCCAGGACACAAAAGAACCAAGCATGGTTGAGGTACAACATATTCAAATTACAATGTCATATTTACATTATATTTTGTTAGTCCTCTCATATCGTTCCAAATAATCCTCACCCAGGTAACAAGGTCTCAGTTGGTTTTTTTTTTGTGTGTCAAATAAAATAAATCCAGGAAATTCAGAAAGTTGCTGTTAGCCTACTTTGATCACAAACATCTGCATTTGGCATGCTGGGCACTGCTCACCTAGGCCTCTAATTTAGTACCCTGTTGTAGCTGTAAATTGTCCCAGTAAACAACCAGCTAAAAATCAATCATCTTGAACCATTTTTCAAGTTTTGGTTTTAAATTTTAGTATAAGTTAGCCAACTGTATCTTTTGTAATAACTTGACAATTTAAGGTTAGCAGAAATTCTGTCTGGGGAAATGCTACCATTTAAGGAAACTCCCAGTCTGATGCTAGCTACTAAAATTCTACTAAGGCCTTGTCAGTTCCAGTTCAGTAAAATAACTTCATTTTAAGCAAAAGTTTATATAACGTAAACTCCACATGAGTAATGTAAAACACGTTGCTCAAAATTTGTTCTACACAGCAGAGAGAAAGAAGGAGCTCCTACCCTTTGCAACAGCATGGATGGAACTAGAGAGCATTATGCTAAGTGAAATAAGCCAGGAGGTGAGGGAGAAATACCATATGATCTCATCTTTAACTGGAGCATAATCAACAAAAGAAAAAAGCAAACAAAATACAACCAGAGACATTGAAATTAAGAACTATCTAACAATGGCCAGAGGGGAGGGGAGAGGGGACAGTGGGGGGAAGTGTTTTC
>VMDR010019513.1:0-18278 GCA_007922815.1 Macrotus californicus | reverse complement strand
AGAGCCAAATGACAACTAGGAAATGAACTTATTTCTAAAACGGTCAGCCACCCTAAGGAGGGGACTGCAACTTTTCATAACAATCATTCACCTAAATTGAAAAGCACTTTAGAAATCTGATAAAAGTGAGCATTGGTGAGGAAGCCACTGGAACACTCGCACATACCAATGGGAGAGCAAATTGGTACAACCGAGCTGGAGAGCAATTTGGTGGTGTATCAGAGGGTTGAAAACATATAAAGCCCCCAAACCAGTTGTTTCACTTCAAGTTGTGTACCCTAGAAACACCAGCACATTTGCCCAAATAGCTAATTATAAGAACACTCACTGTAGCACTGTCTAAACAGTAAATGTCCATCAAATGAAGAACGGATAAACAGACTAGGGCATAGTCATGTAACGGAATACTCCATCCCACTGAAAACAAGTGAGTTGGAAATGCACGAACCAACATAGCCAAACCTCAAAAACATAATATTGAGCTTATGAATGCATTTATATGAAATTTAAAAACAAGAAATATAATACTACAAGTAATTTTTAAACATGATCACATAACAAAGAAATGAAAACATGCATAAATAAATACCGCAATCAGGATATTGGTTACCTTTGGGAGAAAGGGGAGAAGAAATGGAGTAGATATTGGCAGGCATGTTATTTCAATTTTATCTAATTGGTTAAATTGGGCGGTGTTTGAGTGCCTCACCCTGGAAGATAGGTGGAACAATTAGGCGTGGGTCATCATTCTGGGGCAGGTGGAGGTGGGGTTGGGAGTAGGAGACAACCTCACCTGAAGTAGTGTGGGAGGAGAGCCAAGGAAGTAGAAGTGATTATCAGGTAAAGGTGCTCCGGAAAAGACCTCACATGAAAATACTTAAAGTCACATTGGGGGACTTTGAGAGAATTTTCAGTGCAAAGTCACATTTTCAAAGCCAGGGATAAGGACAGAATATTTTTCAGCAGTATTTTGGAGTAACAGGTGGAAAAACAGGGCTTGAACTGCAGAGTAGAATCTAGTGAGTTTCAGTTATTTTGTGAGTGACTTTAGAAGAAGGGTTGGGGGCTTGCTTACCAAATTTTCAAATCTACGAAGTTAGGTATGATAACTAAAATAATGGACAAAATCAAGATTTTTTTAAAAAGGGATGGATATCCTGGAAGAAGGACCAAAACACAAGAATATCATTGCAGTGGTTTAAAATGTGACATAATCCACTTAAATTTTTTTTAAAGTTATCCAATTGCAAGTCTTGATTCAACCTGAGGATCTTGGCACATCGCAGGACAGAGGTGGCCAATTATCTGATGTTACTATTGAAAAGAAATTTTAGAAACAGAGTACCTGACCAGGATCAGCAGTTCCTCTAAGCAATTTGTTTAGGTACTGGGCAATGATAAATTACAGTAATAAATTAGGAAGATTCCAGAGGAGGTTAACCAGAATGTTGGGAATGCAGGCAGTACTTGGGAGCTACAATGAAGCATCCTCCAAGAACTTGAAAAAAAAAGACTGTCCTTTGAGGATTAAACAACAACAAAAAAAATTCACTTGTATAATTGGAATTAGCCAGGTACTGGGTTAACCCAAGATGCTCTATATACATGGATGACTTCATAGGTGAGTTAAAAATAATCTCAGGAAGCTAGAACTGAAATATCATTATAACAGGGGAAGAAAAGCCTAATAAATAATAACATTCCTTGTCTAGTGAAAGATTGGGTAACTAGATTCGGAAAGAATGGCATGGAGCACACAAGAATTCTAAATGACCTGAGTGTTATTTCACATTGTAAATCAGTCAGTCCACATTCTAATTTATACTTTTGAGTCTTGTGTTTGGATAGCATGATTTGCATAGCATTTCTCCCGTACTGACAAAACTGATTTTCTAGACCTGACACTAGAAATATGAGGTAATGTTGCCTTTCCCTGTCCTAGGCCCCTTCCTTGTCATGGAAAAACATGAGAGCACTAAGGATGTTTAGCTGGGAAGACAGAAGCCAGAGGTGAAACAGATACCCATCTCAATAGGTTTAAAGGTCACCTTGTAGGGACAGAGGTTAGATTCTTTTGATTATTGAGACAAAGAAAAGAATAAAGCACAACAGAAAGAAAAGACAACAAGGTTTCATCTGGCTGAAAGAAGTAACAAGCTAACAACTTCAACAGGGGAACAGCTGTGTTTTTTGTCAGTTAGAATTCATTGGTCATAAGCAACCAAGTCTAGACACTGTAGTAAAATAATAATAATAAAGTTATAAGGTAGCTCACAGATTTGAAGAAAAAGCTGCACTACCTGCCTCAGGACAGTGACCAAAGCAGAGATGGTGACAGAGGGGCAGGAACCAAAGGACTGTTTCTTGAGGGCACCATCATCATGATAAATCACCCTTTGCTGATTTCTTTCCAAAATTACTGGGAAATAAATTCTGGTTGCCATAGTTTGGACCAGATGTCTCTACTTCTTTTCTTCCTTTTCCCCATGCAAAGGCAAGGTAGGGAGTGTTGACTCAAGACCTCATCAAGGCTTCATGTAACAGAGAGGGGAAATTTATAAAAGGAAAATTGTCAAGTGGGAAAGTATCAGAAACTATATCCTCATCATAGCAAGTGCAGAAGGGAAGGCCACTTATTTGTTAGGAATCCTAAAGAAGAAATTTCTGTGCTGAAAGGAAGTTGGAAAAGATGATGTAGAAGGTCCCTTCTAGTTCTAACAGGGAACTGAGAAGTGGAATTGATTACTGAGATCTGGGGTCATTAGGAAAGAACTGATCAGGAAGATCTGGTCCTGTTCATAAGGAAAGGATGGGATGCAGCTAACAGTGAAGTAAGTGATGGAGTAGGTAGGGTGGTTCACTGGACTGATCCCTGGCATTGGTCATTGAATGTCATGGGCACTGAGGTATCATCAATAGGTTTTGAACAATGGAGAGACATGTAATAAGATCTGGTTTATGAAGTTTAATCTGGTAACTGTTAGTAGAATGAACTAGAGAAAAGCAGGAGATCAATTATTTTGAGGGCCTCAGCCAGTGTGATAGCAGCAGGAAGGGAAAAGAAGGAGCAGATGAGAAGCATTTCTCTGGCAGTGTCTAAAGAATTCACAAGGCGAGAGGGGAGTGAGAGAAATGGGGATCTAGGGAAATGACGGTGTAACCGAAAGAAAGATGATCACTTCTAATTGAGGTACCGGGTATTAACTGCCATGAGCCTGAAGCTTAGAGAGAGATGTCAAGCCTAAAAGCATACACTTGGGATTCCCTCATGTAGAAACTGCACTTGAAGTTATATGAATGGATGATTTTCTATAAGGGCAAAATATAATGCAAAACGGCAATTATGTCTTTTTAGAAGGAAGTAATCACTGAGAACTAGAACCATTAGAAACCGTTGAAGGAGTAATGAAACTTAAACTGTTTTTTAAAGGAATAGAGAGGGAGAAGGAATTCCACAAAGGGACATATTTAGGATTGATTAGGAAATTTAAATATTGGATTGATCTGAATGATTTAAAAATTGGATTGAGCCCTGGCTGGTGTGTCTCAGTGGATTGAGTGCCAGCCTGTGAACCAGAGTCACACATTTGATTCCAGGTCAGGGCACATGCCTGGGTTGCAGGCCAGGTCCCCAGCAGGGGGTACGCAAGAGACAACCACACATTGATGTTTCTCTCCCCCTTTCTACCTCTCTTCCCCTCTCTCTAAAAATAAATAAATAAAATTTTGAAAAATAAAAATTGGATTGCCTTTCATGGTTCTGCTAAAAAATGATTTTTATTCTGCTATCCATCTGCTCTATGCCATGGTTGCAGATAGAGAAATGGAAGCAGTGAGATGTGAGAGTAGTAGATGAAGAACACAGGAGATCTACTGATTTCTAGACCTGCTGATCTGGTGGGGTGCTGACTGGAGGGCTGGAGGGATGGCCAGTGCTCCTGATGCAGGGGACCTGCCAGCCCTAACGGTTAACAGTGGAACATGAAACAGTCAAAACTCACCAGTCCTAAAATTCTGAGTTTAACATCTGTGAGACAAAGCAACTAGTGAAGGGAACAACAGTGAAAATCACTGACACTAGTGACCTCTAGTGGAAATAGGTTTCAATATATATATATAATGCATTTATTATATCTAATAGATATTATAAATAAGATTGTATTCATGAATAAATATTATACATAATATTTATTAGAATCATATATATGTGTATATGCTATTAGATTATATGAAAATCAGGGGCAAATTCGCCCAATTTATTTCCTGAGTATGAAGAACGGGGCTGCTGGAAATAGCATATAAATCTTACCCAGAAAGTGGCAGTGTACCAGGAATACTTGGTGTTTTGAGCCAGACTAAGTTGATTAATGTTCTGGAGAACATGTGGACACTAACTGCTGCTGAAGGCATTACCTGGGAAAAGAAGAGTGTTTGGGCAGTGACTTCACCGGTCACTGGGGGAACCCGGCATGTTAATGGCAGCCAACAAGAGAACGTGCTGACAGGCTTGAGGAGGAAGCTGCACTGCTAGCTAGCATGCCTTTTAAACACTTCTTTCTAACATGGAAGAAAGCTGTTATTTCTGAAGCGTGCACACATTTGCTAATTCGGTATTTTATGGCTTGAGTCCTGTCCCTTTCCTTTGCCCCATGGGTGTTTATGCCACAGGCTGGCCAATGCTGTTGAGCTGCGAGGATGTGAGAGGATGCTTGGTGGCCTAGGCCTTGGAAATGGGACCAGTCTCATGAAGGGTCCAAGCCTGATCAGGAACGTCAAGATCAAAGTACACCACATCCAGCCCCTTTGGGAAGTACTTTCAGAATCTATAATCTCGACGTTGGGGAGAAGCAAAGGAATGAGAGGGTTGATAGAAAGTTTTAATTTGATCACACCGGGGGCTAATGATTGGTGAGGCGAATTCAATGGCGGAGGAGGGGAATGTAGAAAAAGAAGCAAAGCAAAGGGAAAAATACAGAAGCTAAGAGAATCAGCGTTATCAAGCCCTGGGCAACTGTCACTTCTGGCAGCGGAGTGATGGTTGTCCTTGTCTCATATTACTTGCATGGCAGGAGGTGTCATCCTGCCTTCTTTCATTATTCAGCCTCCACCGCTTTGTTTCCTGATGCTGCTGTGTAGCTTGGCAGGTCTGCTTTCCCTGGATTTGCTCCCTCTCCTCTCCCTGCCATTCCAAGGATTTAGAAATAACCCTTAGAGGAGTCTTTTGTGAAAATTCCGCCCTGGTCTGCATTTTCCAGAGTTCTGATTGCTGTGAGTAGGCAGAAGGTGACCTGGCTGTCAATGACTTTGTGGTATTAAAGCCTTAGAGGCTCAGTAGACCACAGAGCAGAGTTAGGAGTGATCCTTCCTCCTTCCCCTGCAAAGATCCTTTCCCCCAAGATTAGCACAATTATTTGACTCTAAAATAGGTCATTTCAGAGGTCTAGTCTGAAAAGTAGTTCACTTACCGAAGATGAACTAATTATTTTAATTTGCTCCAAAGCTTCTGTCAGGCTGTCTTCAATCTCAGAGTCATCTAAGGAGAAGAGGTCCCCGGCTCGGGAGAGGTCTTTTTGTCCTAAGACCAGTCTGAACAGATGATGCATGATGAGGGCTTTGATAGTCAATTGACTTTCTGTAGGCCTAGGGCCATGCGTCCCAGTTATCAGAGGTTAGTAAGACAAAAACATGTAGCAGGAGGTATACTTTGTACTCCTGGAAAGGTCATTTTTCTCCAGACTTTGAGGTCTTTTACATTCTCTGCAAGAGAAACAAATGACACGATGTAGCCATTAGTAGAAAAACATGACCTCAGAATGCCCAACAGAGAGAAAAAACATAGACCTTCGGAAATGTGCATGATGAAGTGAGTTTCAATCTTTTTCATCTCCTGGCACACATAAACTACTAAAATTCTGTAGCACACACCAAATACACGCACACACACACACACACACACACACACATATTTTGCTGATCTGGCAAAAAATAGGTATAGTTTTGATCCATGCACACCAGACAGCTATTGTTATGTTAACTGTTGTCATCTTTTTACTTGACTGTCTAAGGGAAAAGAGGTCAGTGCCCTTGACTAAATAGTCAGATATTGCATGTTTTAAAATTTTTTGTGACACACCAGTGTGCCTCTTGCAGCACACTGGTTGAAAATCACTAGCATAGAGTAACAGATTCTGGCTTGATATCTTCAAATGAGATCTTTTCTTAATTTTGCCTCAAAAAATCCTGTCAAAAATTATTAGGTTTCTCCAGAATTTAATTTGAGCCTTAAAGCAGCATAAATCTCACAATTATTTTTCTCTTCTCTATATAATTCTTTTTTTTTCTTCATGCCATAAGGAAATAAGTAGACAAGCAACAAATACGCCCAACACTTGCCAGATTTTCCCCAAACAGATTCCCATGGAAACCAAACAGAAAAGGGCAATGAAAGAAAAGAGAGAAGACAGGAAGCATCTTTTAGACCCACTGCCTGGTTTCTTCTTTTTTCTGGGACATGGAAACCAGTGCTTACCTTCCTGGTGGGGCTTCTTTGCTCAATTGCCAACAGAAGCTGCCCCAACCCTCAGCCCAGACCTAAATACCGGCCCTATTCTTAGGCACTCTCTAAACAAGTAGCGGTGAAATAAAGGACTCTGCCTAGGAACGTGTGGCTACTCGAATCTTGGCAGAATGTGAGCATGAACTTGAATGTTGAACTTGAAGATGGTAACATTTCCATGCAGGCTAAAGGAGAAGGGCTTTGGGATCAGGCAATCCTCCCTCTAGTCCCACAGCTGAAATAATGAACTCCCACTGAAATTCCCACTCAATTAACAGTCCAAAGAGAGTAGGGAAATAGCGCAAATTAAATATCTGATTATTCTCATCAGCTCCCTTCTGGGCCTAATAAAATCACAGACCATTTGCACTGTGGAGACCTTGGCAACCATTAATGGCCAGGGAGGTTTAATGACTTCACCAAGGCCCCGTGGTAACTGTGGCAGTACTATTCTCTTAATTTCAGGCTGATCGGCTTCCCCCACATTTTACAGAACAAGAGTTATCTCATACATGCAGGTAACGTACAAGTGCAGCCTCCTGCACGGAGAGTGAGAACTGCGAGTGATTATTTAATACAAGCAACAGGCAGTTCTTTCCAGCGTTCCACTCTGCCAGCTCTCCACGGAATGAGTGTGAAAAGGAAGAGGGGAATCTCTTGCTTCCTGAGCCTTCTAAGACATCCCTTCTGAGATACCACTGTGGGAGTACTTCTGTGCTAAGTGCAACTTTAAAGTTTAAAGATACATACTCTCTATGCAATATGGTCTCTAAATACAAGCCAAATCTTTCATCAGACACTCAAATAAATAAGCTCTCAGTAGTATTCCAAAAGATGCAATGCACAGGCCATTGAAGGCATTTCAAGGGCAATATTGCCTAAGTGAAACTTTTATACTACCCACCAGCTTTAGAAAGATGACACCCAATGTTCACATATGCTTGTCTGTGCCAGGTACTGTTCTAAATGCTTTGTAGACATTAACTCATTTAATCCCCATAATAACTACATGATGATATTTTATCTCCATTTGGCAGGTGAGAAAACCAAGACATTAAATAACTTGTCCAAGAAACAACCAGTGAGCTAGAGAACTAGATTTTGGATCCAGAGTTTCCAAGTTCATAACCATTGTGGTATGTTGATTTCATGTGAAGCTACTATTAGGAGGAAAGACCCTCAGAGCCTCAGTAACACCTGAGGATAAAGAGATGGGTAGTCTTAAGAAAATGAACTCCTCTTCCCTCCTACACTGACTCTGCATCCCTGCCCAACTGTGCCCTGGGGTTAGGCCAGCCAGAGAGCAGGAGAGTTGCAGGGGAGAGAAGCTGAGAGCAAGAGACGTGAAAGAGTTTTGGAGGGAAGGGTTCGGGGCTAGGCAGACAGGAGGAGTAAAGTACTCCTCTACAGTAGCTTACACTCGGGCAAATTGTGGAAGGATGAATTCCAATAGCAACAAGAAAAGTTAGGGCAGTTTTTTTCCCTGAATTTTCCCTTTAATGCATTCTTCCACTGCCCACCCCCGCCACTCAGATATTTATAGTGAGAGCATCTCAGTGAAATCATATTCAGGAAGATAAGACGTGGGCTGGAAGTGAGTTCACCTTGCTTGACCAATCAGTTTGTTGGTCAGCATCTGGCACTTCCTGAATCAGATTCCACTGTCCCACACATACCAGAGCTGGAGCCCCGAGAAGGAGCAGAAATATGGGCTGCGGGAGAGGGGCACCCACAGGCTTTTTCTGAGCATTTTTTCTATTCTCCAAATGCACCGTGACAGCAGTACGGAGCCCACAGTCACGCTTTCACCTTCACCTGTTGCTCCTAAGTGTCCGTCATGTGCAAAGCATTATTGTTCAAAACACAACTGTATGTGGGAAGTTTCATACATCTAGGGGTGGGGGAAGAAGGGGTGAGACTTACACCAAACATGCTACCATACAGAGATGACCCAGGGAAAGTCTTCCGCATGCTATAAAGGCACGTTTGTGGAAGTACAAGGGAGAGAGAGAGAGCGCTCCCAGGAGAGGATGACAAGGAATGGCTTTGTGGAGGAAATGGTGTCGGAGCCAACCTTTTAGCATGTGTTTCATTCAATGCACGTGTCCTGAGTACCTACTAAGTCAGCTTTCTGCCTGGGGACCAAGGTTCAAGTCCCAGACTGGCCACTCAGTGGTTATGGGACTTTTGATTGATGCGTTTTCCTTCCCCGAGCCTCAGTTTCTAGATCTGCAAAAGGGGGTGAATACACGCCTAGTTTATCTCCTCAGATTATTTTGAAGATCGAAGATGATAACACACGTGAAAGAGCCCTTTGTGAAATAATGGCACCAACACTTCGTGTTTGTTTCGCGAGTGCTAACCAGGTGTCAGGCACTACTTCAAGCACTTCCCAAGTATTGAGTGACTTAATTCTCATGACAGTTTCATGTGATAAGAAACTGATGTTCAGAGAGAAAAACAACCAGCCCAGGGCACATGGAGAGTAAGCTGCAGAGTTAGGATTGAAGGCACTTGGTCTCCCGAGACAAAGCCCACTCAGGCCTGTGTACAGTTGTACACATGACTGCGTGTGATAATTGTTTAGCTTCTTCCCTTCCCATCAGTCCTCATTTAAAGAGCATGCCACATGCTACACTGTGCCATCTTTCCTGGATAAGGATCAGCAAGACATTCTATTTATTTTTCAGCAGCTCAGGTCAATGTTTTTGCTCCCGTGTCTGGTTTCTTTGAAACAACAGAGAAGGTCAGAGCCAGATCAAATTCTACCTCATTTCCTGGGAAACCCACTATGCTTATGAATGTCATAGCCTTGTGGTCTAATTGCATGTATACAGAGGCACCCAATGACACACACACATGCACACACATATGCGCACATGTGTGTGCACACTGAGACACTCTCTATACACGGAGCTCTTTGCTAGCCACTTTCTGCTTTTCGTTCTGTCACCAACCCTGCAGGTTACAAAGAGGAAACAGGACTGGTGAGATTAAACATCCTGTCCGAGGCTACGCACAGAGCCAAGATTCACATCCAAGTAGGTCAGCCTCCAAATCTCGTACTTCTTGAATTAAAAAAAACACAACAAAACACTGGCTTACAAAATTCCTTCTTACTCCCAACTTCCACTCTCATCATCTCCTTTTCTAATGTTACAGGAGAGTAAACGGAAGTCCGCATTCTCATTATTTAGTATATATTTCTTAAGCAGGTATTGGTTGACCAGCCAGGTTTCTGTAAGGAGAAACAGACACCCCGAAAAGAGCAATGATTCTGCACCAAGCGTGACGCCTTCCAGGGAGTCTCAGCTCTCCCTCCCGGCAAACTCAGTTTACCTGCGTGCTAGTCCTCACAGGCGCGCTGGCTGTCACTTAGCTGTGTGTTTTGAGGCTGGGAGGGAGCTTCGGGCCGCGGGCTCCCAGGGCACAGCGAGAGGACTCCACTCAGCTCAGTAAGCCTGAAGTTGATCATTGTGGTGCCGGGTGCCGGGTGAAAGAATTCACGGAATGCAGCCCGATGCCACCGACAGCTCGAGAGCGGTCAGGTGACAGGCTGCACCTCGCCCAGTGGAGGGAGAGCTACCTCTGAGCGAAATGCTCTGTTTCCTGGGGCGAAACATAAAGCCTGCTCCAGTAAAGTAGAGCTGTTTTTAACAGAGAAAACAAAACTCCCTGTGTTCGTGAAAATCTATACTTGCCCTGGAAAGAATGGGGGGAAAAGAGCCACATAGGAAACACGATTTCAACAGCAACTCAAGCAGGTGACTGGAATGGCTACTGGGAGCCATTTCACAAAGCCGGGGGAACAGAGCTGTAACTTAATTAAGGCGCCCCTCCCTCTCGAGATTTCACACGCGGCGTTTGAAACACGGAGAGTTTGTCCTGTAAGAGCCACAGCTCCTGCATTTTCATCTCACGGCACAAATAAACTAATTACTAAAATTCTGCGGCATACCAAAAAATATATATTTTTGCTGATCTGACCAAAAAAAAAAAAGGTATAATTTTGATTCATTCACACTGGAAGGCTATTGTTATGTTGGCTGTTGTCATTTTTTAATTTGACAATCTAAGGCAAAAAGAGGTTAGTGCCCCTGACTAAATAGTTTTAAAAATTCTGCCTGTTCTAAAAATTCTTGCGGCACACTGGTTGGAAATCGCTGCTCTAGATTAATACTGTTAAAAGTTTAAGGATGAAGGAAGTTGCTAATAAACAGAACTTAACAAAAATGCATACAGCAGGTTCTCGAATAATGTCCTTTCGTTCAACATTGTTTTCTTATAACATTGAAAAAAAAATTCGAGTCCCAGCCGGCAGCCACTCTGTGTGTGGAGTATTCAAGTTCTCCTCATGTCCGCGTGGGTTTTCTCTGGGTGCTTCGGTTTCCTCCCGCATCCCTAAGATGTATACATGAGGTGAATGGGCTTGTCCAAATTGCCCCAGACTGAGTGTGGGTGTGCGTGTGAGCGCGCCCCCCAGTGGAAGGGCGTTGTGTCCAGGGCAGCTTCTGCCTTGCATCCTGACCTGCAAGGAGAGACTCCTGCCTCCGAAGGCTCTGAACTGGAAAAAGCAGGTTGGAAAATAATGATCTGACTTGTTTTATTAATCTTTCTTAAGTATATATATATAGTTACACTTATTTCAATGTTTATTATTACAAGTGTTTTGAGTCTTTATTTAAAAGCTTGGTATATTTTTGTGACCAGAAACTTAACTCCTGTTTACATCAACTGGCCTATGGTAAAACTGGTTCTGTTATACCTCATTTTGCTTAAAGTTGCAGTTTCCAAGAACCTACTGAGGACATCACGTGAGGACTTACTGCTCCCTCTTTTTCCTCACTTTATTTGCTGGAAGTTTCTTTATAAAAATCTACTTGGACCACATATATCAATTTGTATTTTAAATATTGCAGAGAAAATGAATATCCTGCTTGATCTGTTGACACTTCAGAGGAGAAACAGGTACTGAAACTCTCTTTTATTGTTTCAACAGTTAACAGTGCGTTAAAAAAAAGTTTTTAAACTGTGTAATTCTCTACTCATATTTGTCTGTTCTTGTAGTAGGTCTACTGCCCATAAAAATCACCTTTCTGCTGGCAAAGTATACGGCAAGCTGTGCTGTAGATAAATTTCTGTGTGTGATCACTGAGATGCGGGTACCATGACCATCTTCCCAGAGTGCTACCCCACAAAGGTGTGTGGTCAGGTAGCCACACACCTGCCACTGAACCAGGTCATAGGTTCCAGGAGAACGACCTCATAAACCTTCCTAGACATTTGGTGCTCGATCATACTTTTATGCCATCAACACATGGAGAAATGTCCCCTTGAAGAATTTCTTTTATTTAAATAGAGAATCTGATCACCTCTGAGTAGGTGTATTTTTTTACTAGTAACTTTTCTGGCTTACAGAAAGTGATAGCCTCTCTTCTTTTAATAGATACTTTATATTTCTTTAGCATTCCTTCTTTTCATCCTCCATTCTTCATGGTTCTCATCACTAGATTTTGTCCAATTTTCTTACCCTTTTAAAAGAGTGTCCAGGTGTGAGGGTCCAGGCTTGAACCTATGGGACTCCAATTACAAGTGGGAGCCTGGCCGCAGTGGGCTCAGCAACGTCATGGCCTGCTGTGTGAACCGGGGCAGACTGACTAACCTCCCTGAGCCTCAGGTTTCTTGTTTGCACCTGAGGACTGTGATACGGGTTGTCTGGAGGTTTAATGAGATTATGTAAAGCATTTAACACAGACCTTGGCAGATAGCAACCACCCAAGCTGTGACAGGAGTCATATCCTTAATAATATTATTCTTATAGATCATTCTCCTGTTAACATGTCCCCAGGCCATCCCTCTTAAATATTGATGCTCTACCGTACAGTTACCTAACACGGAGTGTGCATGTTAAAGATGCTCAGTTTTTTCCCTTTGTGTCATGTTTATATCCCACTTGTGCTCTCCCTCAATCTTAAATCTGGGTACTTCATGAACTATCTTGAATGTGTCCCTGTTTTTTTGTTTTTTTTTTGCAAACCTATCTGGTTCCCTGGAGAGAAAGCCTCACTGTGACACTACCCCTACCATGGCTAAAGAGTAACAGTGAGGAGGGAGTGTATGATTCCCTTCTGGACACCAGAGGGAAAGTTCTTTACGGCTTTTCAAGGTGACCTACACTCAATGGATGCTAATAAAGTGTAGCTGGTTTACACTGTTATGCATCAGTAGATTCTGCTACATGAAAATACAGGGAAACTCAGGAAACCAATTTATTCTGAGGAAATCATCCTCCAGCTTCCATTTCCAGTTCAGATGTTCTCTGGTTTCTTCACTTCTAGAATAACAATATTTATTTACATTATGCTTTGGACAACATTATCGTGCCTCAAAAATTCTCATTTTATTCAACTGTATTAAAAATCTCCACTGACTAATATAGACCCACATGGGTTCTAAAAACTGTCGATAAAGTTCTCAGATAGATTTTCCCTTGAAAGAAAAGGATTAAAGATTCTTTTCAAGGAGCATCTTTTTCACACAGTATGAAAGAACTAGAGGCGTTCCCGTGGGAATTGGCCACATACATTTCAGCCCTTCCCACAAGATGTCTATTGTTCCCGGGGCGTCTCTCGGTTTCCTCTGCCACCACATGTTGCTACACTTCACTTCCACTGAAAGCCTCTGAGGCTGGGGTATTCCAAATGATGCTAAAGAACTTAGCCCTTGGGCTTTTTGCTAGAACTCATACAATCTAAGTTTGTAGCAGGCCTGTAAGCATGCAGAAAATAGGTTTGCTGACCTATTTAGGCAAGAACACATATCCCATATTTATATTTGAATATGTATTGTAACTTACTGAAACACAAATAGTTAGGAAAACATTTTTCTTTGTGGGGAAGGAGGGAAACATCTTCAAGTCTAACCAACTTTCTAAATCAAGAATTAGTGATCTGTCATAATGACTTCATAGTGTATCATCCACTTTCACCTGTAAACAGGACTTTACAGGTCATATTTGCCCTGGAATTGGTACACTGTTGCTAAAAAATTTAATTCAAATTTCATGGGTTTACTTTTCCAGAAAGCATACCCAAACTCTCAAATCACAAGAAAAATTCAATGTTAAATGTATCTTTATTTATATACAAATTCCATATATCAAACAACTGCATGGCCAATTCAAATAATTCCTTAAGTATTTTTTCTATCCTTTCAGTTGAAAACATATATATGTCATGAAATCCAATGATAGATCACTATTGCAATTTGAAAGAACAAAATATACATATTTGAAAGAACAAAAAAGTGGTTAGATTCAATTATGATTTCTAAGATACCTGAATGATGACAACAATAAGTAGTAACAGTGACTGTCCTGCTCAGGAACTATAATAATGCTATTGAATTTCCTTTGAAAATTATAGGCAAGGTCAGATTCTTTGCTGGTTGCAAAATGTTTCTTCGGGTAAACAAAAGCATGAAAGAGTAATGAGCCTAAACTATTATGGAGTAAAGAAAACAAATGCTCGTAGAAGCACAGTTTTCTGCTCCTGAGGCCTAGAGACATGTTTTAATAACCTGCAGAGAGGTGGCTTTTTTTTTTTTTACCCTAATAACTGAAAAGCCTGCATACATGACTAGACACACAACTCCCAAAACGCTTAATCTGCATAGTCATCCAGCCCCTGGAAGTTTCTCTGCCCAGCTTGGGAAGCCCACTCCTCCTCTCACGGCAGCCTCTGACATTTACTTTAATGAGCTTTTGTTTTTGCTGAACAAAAGGACAGGAAAGAGGATAGCCATACCTCTTAGCACAGGAAACTGGCCATCATAGGAAAGGGAAGGCGAAATGCTTGATCTGTAGAGCAGTTTCTCTGGAACCCAGGACCATGCTCAGAGGCAGCCCCGTAGCCCCTGTGCCTTCCTGTTGGCGGCAGCTGAGCTTCCCCGTGCTGCTGGTCAAGCCTGCGGTGCACTCGATTCCCTCCCCTGGACTCACCGTGTGGAATAGGGCAAATGAGTAACTTCTCTCTCTCCCAAAGTTCTGCTTAGAGCTCACAATTGGCACAAAGCTTTACTTATTTCTACAGGAGATTTACAGAAGCTTCTTTGAGCAAATCAGTAGTTTGAAAGAATTAGATTTGCCTAACAAATTTAACTTCTGTTAATGAATAACTCACTTCAAGGAATGAAGGAAGTTTTAGGTTAATATCAGATGTGGGGCCTTTTATCAGACAGGCATCAGTAAAAAGGCCTGGGGAGGAATGGAGAGAGGGAAGCAGTGAAGTGGGATAGTGTTTAAGCCAAATATGACAGAAGGAAAATACCACAAGAGAAGCAGAATGGCTAAAGGAGCAAAAGTCTAAGTATGCGGTTGGTACGGCTGATGAAACGCTGAACCACTAAATGAATGAGTAGCGATTTTTCCACGCTAGTTCTTGCGCCCATCCAAGTTGCTAATTCACTTTCTTTTCCCATCCAAATACAGAACTCCTCCTTTCAGGCATCATACACTAGGGATCCCTTACACACAGTCCTGCATCACTTTATACCTCTATCTCTTTTAAGAAGAATGCTCTCCAAACCTCTAATGCAGAAATTAATTGGTGGTACCCAGTGGATTGTTATATGTGGAGGCTCTTCTCTCCCCTTTTAAGTGTATGACAAGGGCTTTGGCCCCTTATTGATCTGAGGTTTTGCCTACATGTAGAGTGATAGAATATTTCTGAGTCACTTCTAACTAGCTTTCAGTCAAACTAAGTGTGTGTGTGTGGTGGAGAGAGTTAAGATGTACAACTGGAAATATCAATATTTCCGTGTCTTTGGCAATCATGCTGACATGTAAATAAATGGCTGGCTCAATGAAAAGGCATATTCATGGGGTAAAGAGGACTTTGTTTTGTGTTTACCACCCAACATCCAATTATCCTACTTCTTGTAAGAACTGTACCCAAGTTTCTCTTGGGAAACGATGTCCATTAGGCAAAATTGACTCACAGAGACAGGTTGGGTCTTAGCCAGTCGGAGAAACTGCATCCCTCTGACCACAGTGATTGGTCTCGGGGAGGTGTGTGATCCCTTCCAGCCTCAGGAGAGTCATGACAAAGACGAATGTTTGGCTTTGATGGGACAGAATCATTCCTGCTGGATGGATTTGATGACAAGAAAATATGAAGACTGGTTATTCTTGCCATTTGGCCACCAAGAAACCAAATCTTAGTGACTTCATTTGGGCCCCTTAAGCCAGCTACCACTGAAGTTGATGAAAATCCACCCTTCACTGTAAGTCAGTTCTTTACTAGCTTCAGTAATTTCAGGTTGGGTTTTTCTGCCATTTTCCATTGAAAAAGTTCTACCCGACAGAAGCAGCAAAACTCAGGTTTGTGGGAGGGCTCTTCTGGGTCCCCACAGGGCAACTCCTTGCAAAGGAGATGAACGAGGAGATTCATTAGGAACCAACTATGATAAATGAGCGCCTTTAACCCTTTCAGTATGGGTGCCGGATATATCCGGTGCCCATCTGATGACCTGTGTGGACGAGTGCCGGATATATCCGGCATCCATCTGTATATAATTTTTATAAATTTTACTTGTATAATTGATAGAATTTTATATAACTATCTCTTAATATTAAAGTTACAAACAACACTTGGAAAAAAGCATTGTTTTATTAATCATAGATCTTATATAAGGTTAGGAAAGTCTTCACACAAAGGAGGACTGACCATGTGCTATGTGCGCATTTTCGGCGCAGCACCTTGTACAGCGGGAGTGTCGCGGCGGAAACAGCGCTCGTACTAAAAGGGTTAATGACAACTACAGGCTTCCACTGACAACCAGTCGAGGCCAGAAAGGCTTAGGAAATCATGTAGTCATTCAGTGTACCTCAAAGTAGGACTTTCCAAATTAATTCTTCTTAACCAACTCCACGTTCAGTTCTTCAAATGCTTCCACTTGAACCACCTAGACTTGTTCGGCGGTTGCCAGCCACACACTGTTTGACCTCAACAAACCTGATCATGGGATTCATCTGTGCGTGCACAATTTTCATAAATTCCTTTGGGTAATTAGTTTCACAGACTATTGCTCTAATTTTTTCCCCTCTGCTCCTGCCCCAACCCCGTCCCTGGTAAATTTGAAGTAAAGAACATTCTGTTTAACCACAAAGCCAGACTAAGATGCTTCCTTTATAGCAATGATATAAATTCAAAAGCAACTTTAAGTGGGTAAATTACATATGAACACTGAGCATTTCTGGATGATTTCATTTTCTGTAAGTAACTTTTCTCACCCGTGACAGTTCTCCAGGCACACCATTTCTGTGTTCAGCCACCCAGCTTTGCAAGAGCCTATGACAGACACTGAAAAACTCAGAGATATCCAGGAACTTTCTGGAAAACTTGAGGCCCAGAGAGCTTCATTGGAACATTCTGTACAATACTTAAGAAATGAATAATACCAATTGTATACAAATTCTTTCAGAAATTCTATTTTATTTCACAAAAAGATGCCTTGAGAACTAACTATTCATATATAAATTATAAATAAATATCTATACATGTGTGTAGAGGCTGATAGCATGTCATCCTAGGAATATAGCACATTCTGTTTATTTGTTCCTCTACTGATAAAGTTGTAAGTGGTGTGCAGCGTTTTACAAAGAGACACTGTGTTGTTGGGGTTGAAAGGACACATTTTTGACTTAGGCTGCCTGGGTTCGCATCCAGTCCCACCATTTACTCGCCATGTGACTTTGGGCCACAATCCCAACCATTTTTTTCATATGTCAGGGTTGTTTTTTTTTTTTTCTGTCTAAGGCAAGGATGTTAATTGTACCTACCTCCTAGAGTTGTTATGAGGATTATCTAGGGTAATATTTGTAAAGTGCTCAGAACCAGACTGGAATGTAGTAAGTGCTGTGTTGAGTGTTTGTTAAAATGCACACTAAAAGGAACATCCTTATAAGTGCTTCCTGGTGCATAATTGCAAGAATTTATCTAGGATACATACCAGAAGTGAAATTACTGGGTTGCAGGGAGTGTTTGTTAAATACACACTAAACGAAACATCTTTGTAAGTGCTTCCTGGTGCGCAGATGCCAGACTTTGCCTAGGATACACAGCAGAAGTGAAATTACTGGGTTGCAGAGTATGCACGTTTTTCATTTTACTAAACACTGTCGAGGCCCCCTCCAAACTGTCAGTACCTACCAGTGCTCTCCAAGAAGGGCACATTTTGATCACATGCCTGAAAACATTCACTAAAGACTCTTTAATTTGACCATTGATGAAAAATGCTATCTTTTTTTGTATTAATTTGCCTTTCCAGATAAGTGATGAAATTAAACACATTTTAAACTCTGAATGTATTCATAATTCCTCTTCTGTTAAATGTTTGTTTAGACTCATATTCTTTCCATGGATTTGTATGGAGTGTCTTTTTCTCACTGATTGGAACAAGTGTTTCACGTGTTGAAGATACCAAGGCTTTGTTGGCCACATATATTGCAATTACATTTAACTTATGTTTCACCTTTGTTTTGGGGAGGGTATTTGCTATATAAAAGTTGTGTTTTAACTTAAAATTAAAAAATGTAATACATTAACATAGTTCAGAAATTAAAAATACATATACAATAAAAGGTACACAGTGAAAAGATACCCTCAAACCCCTGTTCCCCATCTACTTAGTTCTTGCCCAAACTTCGGTTAAAAGAAACAAC
>VMDR010019512.1:0-10595 GCA_007922815.1 Macrotus californicus | reverse complement strand
CTGTGATTCTCTTCCTGTTCTAGTTGTTTGCTTAGTTTGTTTTTGTTTCTGTTTTAGGTTCAGTTGTTAATAACTGTGAGTTTGTTGCCCTTTTACTGTTCATATTTTTTATCTTCTTTTTCTTAGTTAACTCCCTTTAACATTTCATTTAATAAGGGCTTGGTGATGATGAACTTCTTGAAGTTGACCTTATCTAAGAAGCACTTTATTTGCCCTTCCATTCTAAATGATAGCTTGGCTGGATAGAGTCATCTTGGATGTAGGTCCTTGGCTTTCATGACTTGGAATACTTCTTGCCAGCCCCTTCTTGCCTATAAGGTTTCTTTGGAGAAATCAGCTGACAGTCTGATGGGCACTCCTTTGGAGGTTACTGTCTCCTTTTCTCTTGCTGCTTTTAAGATTCTCTCCTTATCTTTCATCTTGGGTAGTGTAATTATGATGTGTCTTGGTGTGTTCCTCCTTGGGTCCAACTTCTTTGGGACTCTCTGAGCTTCCTGGACTCCCTGAAAGTCTATTTCCTTTGCCAGATTGGGGAAGTTCTCTCAAAGAACTTTTTATTGATCTTCTGCCTTGCCATGGGATACCCCACTTCTGCTGTACACTGTATTATGTGCTCACCACCCCAAGTCAAGTCTCCCCCCATCATCATTTATCTCTCCATACCTTCTTCTACCTCCTCCCAACTGCCTTTCTCTGTAGTCAACCAGATTTCCATGTCCATGAGTTTTGGCTCTTTTTCTCGATCACTCTATACCACCCAATGAACTTAGAGAAGTTCTCCATTATGTTTTCAAATAAGTTTTCAATTTCTTGCTCTTCCTCTTCTCTTTCTTGCACTCTTATGATTTGGATGTTGGAACATCTAAAGTTGTTCCAGAGGTTTCTAAGCCTGTCCTCTATTTTTGGAATTCTTGTTTCTTTATTCTGTTCTGGTTGAATGTTTATTTCTTCCTTCTGCTTCAAATTGTTGATTTGCATCCCAGTTTCCTTCCCTTCACTGTTCGTTCCCTGCATACTTTTCTTTATTTCACTTTTCATACTCTTAACTTTTTCCTCTGTTTTGTCACCATACTCAACTATTTCACTGAGCATCTAGATTGCCAGTGTTTTGAGCTGTGCATCTGATAGGTGGACTATCTCTTCATCGCTTAGTTGTATTCTTTCTGGAACTTTGATCTGTTCTTTCATTTGATACTTTTTTTTTTTTTAGTCTCGGTGCACCTGTTATGTTGTAAGAGGTGGTACTTTAGGTATTCAACAGGGCCGGGCAACCCACATCACTGCGTCGTGGTGTTTTATGTGCTGCAGCAGTCTGAAGGGAAGAGTCCGAGAACACTGCCACTTGCTCAGCTTTCTACCAGCTTTCAGTCACTTCTGCCATTACCCACAAGCAAACTGGGCCCTTCTGTTGCTTATTCCTGGGTGGGGCATTTGTGTACATTCTAAGACCGTGTGGGTCTCTTCAATGAACTCACATATGATGTTGGGAGTTTCTCTTGCCACTAAAACTCCCACAGATTTTTACAGTCAGAGGCTTTGAGGCATTTTTCCCCCATGCTGAAACCCTGGATTGCACAGTCTGTCTCACTCCCCAATTGTTTCTCCTATTTTATCCACATGCAAATGTGGGACCTCCCTGTATGCTAGGTGTCACGATGTTGCACATTCTCTCTGCCCTGGCTTCCAATGTTGCCCTCCTCCTGCCAGTGTTTATGAATGTTTCTTCTTTAACTCCTTGGTTGTCAGACTTCCATATAGTTTGATTTTCTGGCAGTTGTGGTTATATTTTGTTTTTAAATTTGGGATTGTCTTTCATTTGGTTGTGTGAAAAGACAAAGTTTATCTACCTACACTTCCATCTTGGCCAGAAGTTAGAGGTAACTTCTTAAACTGAATAGGCAAAATGCTAGAAATAGAATGAATGGGGCCCAAGCACACTAAAAGCCACAAAGATGAATGGATAGAGTCCAAGTACACCAAAAAATAGAAATCTGAATGGCTAGGGGAGGAAAGCACTCACCTCTACATCTCTGTAAGAAGTATGGGGGAGTTCTGGAGAAGGTGCAGGTATAGGTAGAAACCCTTTACTTCCTTGCACAACCAAAAGGAAGATAACCAATCAAAAAACAATAAATAAGTAGAAGTGCCAGAAAATCAAACTGCATAGAACTCTGACAACCAAGGAATGAAAGAAACAGTCAACCAGACCAATGAGACTGGTAGGAGGGAAACAAGGGAGATGACAGAGACAGAGCAGATGGGTGACGGAGGAACCCCCACAAGGCTGTGGACTGTGTGGATGGGGCTTCCTGAAACTGAGAGTCAGAGCTGACTGTGGACTATGGTTGGAGTTGCCACGGTGGGAGAAACTTCTAGTACACATGAGAGTTTGTTAGAAAGTGAGACTAGAGCTGAGCAAACAAATTGCATTGTTCCCTCTCTGATCCCTTCCACATAGACAGTAGCACAGTGCAGCGAACAGGATTGCCCTGCCCTGGTGAAACTAAGGCCCTCTCACCTTACAATGTAGCAGGTGCAAAGAGACAAAAAAAATATGCCCCAAATAGGAATATGAGAGGAAATGTACAGAAAATAAGAAGCATATTTGGTAGACATAAAATAGATGGGGAGAGGTTAAGAATGGTATAGGAAACAGAGAAGTCAAAGAACTTATATGTACAACCCATGGAGATGAATGAAGAAGGGGAATGCTGGAGGGTTGCGGGGTGTAGGGCAGAGTGAGGAAAAGGGGGAAATTTTGGGAAAACTAATGACATAATCAATAAAATATCATTTAAAAAAGAAGTACGGGCTTGATCAGGAAGGGGAGATAGTCTGGAGATGGGAATTTACCATTATCCTAGGTCACACAGCATCTGAATTAAATCTCTTTCTTGTTGCACCAACATCTACCTCTCAAATTTGGCTTTTGTTGCAACACTTAGTCACACCTACATTTGTCTGATTACACTTTCTAGTGACTCTGGTGGGACTGTTTGGATCCTGGTAAGTCCCAGAGAGGCTGGTTTGGATCAGAGCTACCTGTGACAGGCCAATCCAGTGAGTGGAACTGTGCAGACTTCCCAGCAGCTGCTGAGAGCTGTTCTCAGGGAATTTCCCTGCATTCCTACTCAGAGTGTCACCAAGCTGAAATGCTCAGTGGTCAAAAGAAATGAGTTTCTTGGCAGCAGATGAACTCAAAGAGTGGGAAAGTTGAACAAGTGTGCACATGGGTATCCTTCTGTCCTGCCACATGGGCTTTGTGCTAGTAGAGCTATGTGCCATTTGGGACCAGTTATGACCATTTTCAATACTTGTTGGTAGGCTATCTCTGCCACTTGGCCATTTTATTACATGGCCCAAGTGTGTAGTGTCTGTGTTATATACCTAGACTCAAAAAACAGGTCAGACATCAAGCATAATTGCTTAGAAATTCTTGACCAATTTTCTTCTAGCAGGCCAGATCTAGTGGACCAGCAACTGACAGAACTTGACTGGGAATTATATACAGATGGGAGCAACTTCATGGAGAATGATCAGAGAGAAGTCAGATATGTGGTAGTCAGCATAGGCAAGGTAATAGATGCCCAGACCCTTACTATAACAACCTGAGCTCAGAAGGCTGAACTGACAGCCCTTATCAGAGCCTTCAAATTTTCCCAGGAAAAGATTAACAAGTACCATTGTAATGGGCAGATGGGATACACTCACCCTCAAAATGGGTGTTAGAAGGCATCATGGAAGGCTGCTGAGCCAATGTCACTCAGGCAACCAGGGCAACACAGAACTGACCATGCAGGAGATTCTGAAGAAGGCTTTTAAAAGAGAGGGCACAGAGACACTGCAATGTGGGATTCTCCATTTTCTCTTTCTCTGTTGGATTCTTGCTGCCCTCCTGGATTGTGCAGCCATTGGAGGCTGTAGTTTCTGGGCCTCATAGTTTGGGACCATGTTATCTGGGAACATTACTGGGGCCCTTCCCTGTGTGCTCCAGAGCCTGCCAGGAGCACAGCAGCCTCTGGTTAAGAGGAGATAGGAGAGGCTTAAGTTAGTGGGCTCCTGTAGTTGGAACCCCACAACAGAGTTCCTGCCACTCCACCCACTCCAGCTCAGGCTTGGCCTCAGACCCATCATGCTAACATGCAGGATAGGGCTTAGAAGATCACCACAGGGCAGTGACTATTGGAAGAGAATAGTGTGCTGTGAGTAGGATGCCTGGAAGTTGAACTCTTAACAATGAAAAGTGTAGTACTTTTGGTGGATGGAGAAGTTCTTGCTGCAATCTTGAACTGAGATGACAGAGAGGGGCAGCGTGATTTTCTTTGAGGTGATTTGAAAGGGAACAGGCTTTGAGTCAGAAACCTGCCATTATTTCAAGATGTGTACAATTTAAGTAATGGATTACTTTTTCTTTTCCACCAAACTCTGTTTCCAGAGTTTTTGCCTATGGGCAATGAGTCATTTGACCCCACTGGCTGATCTGGAAGAGCACAAGGCTGTCTGATAATACCCTGATTCTAAATATGTCTTCACACCTATTGGCAACATGGGATAGAAATAAGGCCCTTAAATTCAGTGTATAATGACATCAAATGTGAAAAAGAGATTTTACAATCACCAGAGGCAGTGAATCTACCAAAACAGAGTTCTCTAATGCACTGCCTAAGACACCAGAAGAACAATTCCCAGGTGAGCCAGGGATACCAAACTGTCAATATATGCAAACTGTCAATACAGCAGCAAGACAAGCTGTCCAAGGGCCACCACTTCTTTGGGCTTTAATTTCCCACCTGGACTTGTTAGAATTTAAACCCCATTACACAGAATGAGATGAAGAATGGGCCCATGAATGGGGATTCTCTAACACTCACCCTAATTCTGTACAGAAGGTTGATACCATGGTATGATCTTATTCCCTGAGGTTCTACTGTATCCCACCCTCAAACAACTACATGAAGGCAGCCATTTGGAATGGATGTCTTAATGGACCTTGCTAGACCACATTTGTACCCTGACTTACACAGGACCACTAAGAGGATTACCCAAACCTGTCATATATATTTCAAAAACCATCCTAAGACAGAACATAAGCCAACAGCAAAGACGGTGCAATATAAATGAATATGCCCATTTGAGAACTGACAAGTTGACTTCACACAGATGCCTAAAACACTAGATTCAAGGGAAAGTACATGCATCCTGCACACCCCAATTTATCAGGAGGACTGAGTTAAAGAACCACACAATAAAAAAGACGTTGAAGAAAATATTCCAGGAAGACATTTGAAATGTGACCAGACACTCCATAGATCCTTGCTTTGAATTAGGGTAGCACCCCAAAGTGGGCTTAAATTAAGCCCTTTTGAAATAGTTTATGAGAGATCATCCCAAGTTTCTGTTTTAGGAACACTCCCTTTAGATTTATAACATGAATCAAAATTCAAACAATATGTACTACGTGTAAGACAAACACTAACAGCTTTGCACAAGTTTGCACATTGCAGGTCCCATGTGATGAGACGTTACCCCCAAACCAGCTGGGAGACTGAATCTTACTAACAACCTGCAAGACTCAAGGCCTGAGTAGCAGTTACCAAGCAATCTACTGGTCCCTATGACTCCTACTGACAACACACGCCTCCCTAAAGCTCATGGGAATCAAGCCTTGGATCCATCACGCATGGATAAAGCAGCACTATCAGAGGAGGACTAGGGTCTTATTGCTATTTATACTATAAGGGAAAGCTAAATTTCCACTTTTGAGGTAGATTAAAAATCCCTGTTTTAGAAAGGAATAGTGCCTTCCAAACCTAAGCAAAAATGTTACTTTTTATTTTATTTTGCAATACCCCAGAGAGTGACTTCTTTGGCAAATTTATTCTGCTGTTGGGTGTGCCACCCAAAATCCACACAGAATTAGACCCTTTTTTCAATGTCTCTGGTTAGACATTGAAATTAAGAACAAACTGACAGTAACCAGAGGGGAGCTGGGAGGAGATAATGGGGGGGAAACAGGGGAAAGATTTTTAGAAACAAGTTTAAAGAACACATGGACAAAACCAAGGGGGATGGGATCAGGCATGGGAGGTGGGGATGGTTGGGATGGGGGGAAGTTGGGGGACATAATGGAGACAACTGTACTTGAACAAAAATAAAATAATTATATCCTTTACTCTCCCGTGTTTCTGATTTCACTACTGCACTAATGGGCATACCCTTCACTAAACATTTGCTTGTGTACACAATACATGTCACTTTCAAAGCCTGTGTGAAACACTGTTGAAACGTGATCCAGGCTACCAGCTTCACTTGTTCAGAAGTGTCATCCCCTAAACATCATGTACGTCACCCTCTGAAGACAGCAATTCTTCTTCCTTGCATAAAGGCTACCCTCCAATCATGAATGCCTACTTTCTTTAGTAGATGGTAAGAATCTGTGGACCTGGGTATAGTTAAGACTATGTCCTTTGATAGCAAGAGAAAAACTACAGAAGCTGAGTTATGAAGGGTGGGGGTGGGCTGTTGTTAGCATACATAGAGCAGTGGGAGTCTACCCAACTGGCAAAAAAAAATGGTCACAGGGGGATGTTCTTACACTGAGCAGTTCAAAGCTAGAAATTTGAATGCATAGGGTCCAAATGCCACCACCAGTTAGAAAAATGATTGCATAGGACTCAGTATACCAAAATCTAGAAAAATTAATGAATAGGGTTCCTAAAGCACTAAAATCTGATATAAAATTAAAAAGGAAAAATGTCCTCCCCTCCCTATCCCCATAAGAAGTGCTGGCTTGAGCAGGAAGATGAGATGATCTTTGAGAAAGGTTGTATGACTCCTGAAAAATACCTCTTTCCTTTTGCATAAGCACCTGCTACACAAGTCTGGCCTTTCAAGCCACTGGAAGCCAAACCCACTTTTTCTGTTATAATAGTACCTTTTAAGAACTTGTAAATAATTGAAGACATTACAAAACTCAAATGATCATTTTGAGATATCTACAAATTGTTGACTAAAATCAGTTATCATTCTATATATTTTTTTAAAAACTAAGAAAGACTACCTACAAAAAAAAAACACAGTTAACATTGTTACTGGAAAAGACCAGAGTCAGGAACCCTGCTCCCCAGCTTGTTTTATGATTCTTGATATATTTGCAAGCAATGAATTCAATCAAGAGACAAGTATATTGGAAATGAGATACCAAGTTTATTTAGGAAACACACAAGGATGAAGCTGCCAGCAGGCACCTCTCTAGTCTGAATGACCCCCACCCAGAGAAAATAAAGTTGTTACTAAGTTTGTCATGTATTCTTGAGCCAAGGGTACAAGTTGGCACTCAGTTAACCTGAGTGTCCTGACTATTGAGGTGCAGGAGTTATATACTTTAATCAGGTTCTAGATATCACTCCTTATACCCCTTCTAGAACTTGGAAATAATGTACAGCTACAAAGGCCCCTTTTCTCAGTGAGTACAGGTCTTTCTGCTAGTGAAATTGTGACAGAGGCTCCCTTTCCTTGTCCAGAGTCTCAAGCCCTCATTTCCCTCTACACTATCCCTGCTTGTGATATTGGAACACCTTGCAGTCTTATTGGACCAGGCTCACTGGTGAGTAGTGGTGAGACACGTCTCCCTCCTCTTCCCAGCCTTAGTTCACTATCCTACCTAACTGTTCCCCTTAAGCATTAGGAATCCAAACCTTTGGGGACATTAGAGTACAACCACTCTGGCTACTTCTGCTGTAAAAGTGACATTGCTATTCTTTGGGTTCCATCTGCTTGTTAATTAATACATAAAGAGAAGTTCTTGTCCATGAGTTCATGGTAGATGTCCAGAGCATGGGACTGTAAGTGTTGATAGTAATAGTTGTATCCTGGAGACAACAAAATTGACAACAACAACAAAAAAAATAGTGGAATGGAGGACCTGGGACTTGTATCTGGTAATGCTAAGTGTAACAGGGATACAAAAATTTCTTTCTTGGGGAGGAGGCTAAGTATATTGATAGGTTGGTAGAAAGACTGTCAGAAATGTGAGCAACACAATTATATTAAGGGCTAGTTGTTGTGTTACGTGTGTGTAACAGGTTTTCGGATTTTTTTTTAAGATTGTATTTATTTCTTTTGAGAAAGAGACGAAAGGAGGGACAAAGAGAGGGAGAGAAACATCGATGTGTAGTTGCCTTTTGAGTGCCCCCTACTGGGGACCTGGCCCACCACCCAGGGATGTTCCCTGAATGGGAATTGAACTGGTGATCCTTTGGTTCACAGGCCAGCACTCAGTCCACTGAGCCACACCATCCAGGGTGGTTTTTGTTTCTTGAAGAGGCATCTGAGATCCTCTCCTGGCTCATAGGAATAGGTATATTGTGTGGCTGTTTTGGAAATCCTGAAGGAGTGGGCTCTTTCTACAGTTTGATTTTAAAGTGATACACTCTAGCTGGACACAGTAGGGACCTACATGACTGTTGGGGAAGACATAAGAACAGGATGGGTTCATTTCTGTGAGTGCTGTAATTGCAAACTATGGGAACTCTCCTTCCAAACTCTTAAATACACCATGTCCCTCAGTTTATCTTTTTTGTGTTGGTAGCCTTCAGTTTGTTTCTGTACTCCTATAATGCTTTTTGTACCTGTCCTAGATTAATGGTGTAAGACAACTTATGGTCTGTATTATATGTTTATGGTACAGTTTCTCTGTGATAAAATAGACAAGTAGATATTTGCATGCTGTATTACTAGGCTATCCCCACCTCTCGAGTGACAGGTACCTTAAGTCCTCTACTAATGCTTGTCCAAATAAATGATGGCTCTCACTAAAATCCTGAGGCAGGACAGCCCAGGTCAGTTGTTGCATTTGTCCCTGTAAATCTGTCTATTTACAAGTAAAGAGAAAGTTGTTGTTGTAGGCTTTCCTCATACATTTAGGATGGTGAAGGATTGGGAGGAGAGGGGCCCAGAGAAGGAAGTGAGGACACACTAGATGGTGCCAGTATCTAGAAGGAAAGTTAATGTACTACCTGCCACATCCAAGTGTACCCTGGGCTCTAGTCCAGTAATAGTGACATTTTGAGGTGGGGCCAACTGGGGTGGGCAGTGTCAATCCTGAGTTAATATCAGCAACGTACGGAACGCCTCATGGCCTGAGTTCCTTGGGCTAAAAGGACAAAGTACCTATACAGTGGCCTGCCTTCTTATACTTAATGACAAGTGTCTGAGGTGACTTGTCATGGTTTGGACATTCCTTTCCCCAGTGGCCTTTCTCCTGATATATAAAATATGTAGTATTGTTACTATTGGAGCTGGAAGGGCTACTGGGCTCTGGCTGTCCCACAAGGGCAGATAGAAGTTGGGTATTTTAAAACTGTTTTATTTCTTCCTATACGTCTCTTTCTCTTATTCTTTCCTTCCTTTTTTCATTTATTCAATTCTCTCTGTTTTTACTCGTTGCCCTCAACACACACAATGCTTTTTCAACTTGCACAGACTGCCACAACATATACAACCCTTCTGCAACTTTCCTAGTTATTTTCTACAAGATACAACACTCTAAAATAATCATTAGAATTTTAAATGAAAGCATATTAGAATTTTGTAGCCTCTTGGAGATTTTTATATACCTTCTTTATTTGACAAAACTTCACATGCATTTTAGATATATTAAATAAGCCTGAGTGGCCTAAAATTTCTCTTTTGTAAAAAGAAAGAATAAGTGCAATATTTCAGGAGCCCTTTGAAATACCACAAAGCCATTTGTAGGTTTACAAAAAGTCTTTCAAAATTTAAACTCTGTAGAGCTTGTCAAATACTTGATCTGAGGAATATATTATGAAATGATATTTGACTACTTATTTAAAGTGGTAATAAAAGGCATGGAATACGAATATAGGCTCACAAAATATTGGTTCTTCAGATGGAGAAAGATTATTTTATTTTTTTAAAGATTTTATTTATTTATTTTTACAGTGGGAGGAGGAAAAAAGAGAGAGAGAAACACATGTATGGTTGCTTCTCCAGTGCCCTCTGCTTCTGTTGTGCCCTGACCGGGAAGGGAACCAGTGACCCTATGGTTCATAGGCCAGCACTCAATTCACTAAGCCACACGAGCCAGGGTAACATATTTTTCCAAAACTAATTAAGTATTTGATTAATACTTTGCTTTTTGGGAAGATATAGGAAAGCTTTCTCCTGTTTATCATACTGAAAGGAAGCAACCAAATTTTGTATTTCCTTACTTATATAATTTCCTGTCAAGATTTTCTATAAACCTTCACCTTATACAGCTGAAACTTTGTGCAATATACAATCTCTTGTAGTGTGTTTCCTTTTAATTTATTCGGAAATAAAACAATTCTTTTCCCCACTAGCAGATACACGCAGCGCTAAGAAGTGAGCTGTTGCATTCTCTGACCTTGAAAAACTGCAAGAAGGCTGGAACATGGACAATTGAAAGATCAGGTGACTGTTATCTCAATAAGTTATCATGATTGGGTGACACTCAGACACTTCAGCTTTTTTTTTAAATTTCTTTATTGTTGTTCAATTACAGTTTGCATTTCCCCCCACACCCCCACCCCAGCCAATCCCACACCCCTCCC
>VMDR010019511.1:0-18282 GCA_007922815.1 Macrotus californicus | reverse complement strand
ACCGATATTACCAGGAGAGTACAATTTTGCTATGTATGAAAAAATTCTATTTTCACATAATTTATCATTTGATTTAGGTCAGAGAATTTTCTAATTAATTCCCAATCAATTTTTGGCAAAGGTAGTTGCTTCTACTTCCAGAAGATGAAGTGCATAGCAAGAGTAAGCTATTTCTGAATTTTTCCATGTTCTCATATTCTATTACTTTAGCCCTGCATTTATCTCTAGGTGTTCATGTATAATGATCTAAATGAAATTTTTGAGATGAATATTAGTTTTCCACAACATACTAACATCTGTTCCCAATCGAGGTAACAGAGTTATCGTCAACAGGATATAAACAACTCATGGAAACCTTCATGTTGAGAATGAACCTTCTGGGAAAACTGGAAGACGGATTTTTTGTTCCTTAGTTGAGTACCTTCCGTTTGAGACTGGGAGGCACTGAGACGAGAGCACAACAAAGGTTAGAGCTGATCCGAAGATGAATCTCAGGCACAATCTGAGCTCAGCAACCCACAGAGCTGTTTATTTTTAAATAGATTGCTCAGATATGGTGTTCCTTGTATGAAAAAACGCAGTAAATGAAAAGACAATGGACAAGGGTGGCTGTTGTCAGATAAGCCTGAAAAATTTATTAAACATTGTTTTATCTTAAACATATCACTAGGAGAGTATAAGTGTGACATACACTTAATATCAGGGTGGGACTCCGGAAACTAAACAAGAGTTATCTCAGAATATTTATCTTTATACAGATTCTTAATTTTTTTAAAAGACTTTGTTTTGATCCATATGAACATTTCAGGTTTGAGCAACAAAGGACAGGTTACTAGCAAAGGGAACAAAAATAATTATATATCTTCTTGCCTTTTCATATTTATTAAGCTTGTTTAATTCTGTTTTAAAGCACTTTTGTGTCAAATGGCATAGAGATAATTATTTTCAATGTAAAACCTAAGCAAGGGTAAAGCAATGTCTTCCAGGATGCCCTGGTCTCAGAGACAAAGGTTTTCTTCACACAAGAATGTTTGCTGCCACTCTTTTCCCAGAGCCCCTCACTCTCTAGCACAGACACGGACGGTGCCTGACAGCCTCACAGACATCTGCCCGTGTCCTGGTGAGCTTCCTTTGTCACAGCTGCTCCAGCAGTGTAGCCGGCTCATTTTCCTCATTATGTGAAAGAAAATATGTTTGGTTTATACTCCTCGAAGCATGCCTATACCCTTTGGAAATATTTTGAATAAGTGCTTGTTTCACTAAAATGACATTTCTCCCTGTAGCTCTTGGTCATTCCAGGGGACTGATATCCTAGAGGCTTTGCTTTGAGGCTCTTCTGTGCCAATCACGCAGACAATGCCACCTGATCTAGGTGATCCTCCCAGGAACAGCTACTTTCCTCTCAGGTAAAGTTCCTAAGCCACTGCTTTAAGACCTGCCAGCCTAGACACTATGGAGAATTCCTCCTTTGTCTCGACATGTACAAGTCTGAGGAAAACAAGTCCCCTTCCTTCTGCCTTCGGCCATTCTTGTCTATCCTCATCCCAACTGAAAGCAGCCTATAGCATCGACTTTCAACCTTTTCCCCTCATGCCATAAACTAATTACTAAAATTCTGTGGCACACCGAAAGCAAAAATAGGTATAATTTTTATTCATTCTTTCACACAGGACAGCTACTGTTGTGTTGGCTGTGGTCATTTTTTAAATTTGACAATCTAAGGGAAAAGAGGTCAGTGACCCTGACTAAATCGTCAGGTAGTGCACGTTTGAAAGATTCCTGTGGCACACCGGTTGGAAATCTCTGACCTATTGCATCTGAGCCGGCCCTTCCTGAGCTGTTTACCTTTCTGTTCCTCTTCCTGCCTCAAATGAGAAAGCCCTTTCCGAAGCTGAGGTTTTCCTTAACCAGAAACCTCAAAAGTGACCTCTACAGATGAAATGTGTGTGAGCGTGTACATGTATGAAGATGGAAGGAAAATGATACCTTTAAGGAATTTCTTACAACACAGTGTTAATTAGAAAATTTCAGACTTCACTTAGGTGTTAGGGGTAGTACATGGACAAAAGCAAGCTCCCAAAATAGTTGGCTCCTTCTAGGACTTAAATTATTCTTCTGGTTTGTTCAAATGGTTTTATTCCCTAATTATAAGAACAATTTTTGAACATGAGGTAACTGCTGAAGGTGCCACTCAATTCATTATAACAGTAATTTCAAAATGGCACCCTGCTGACTTGACAGATTTTATGCCATTTTCGAAAGTGCCAAGTTTGTATTCAAACACAGAAAAAATCTGGAATGTTATCTGCATATACCTTAATCCACTACTTCTTTTCAAAGACAATACAATTACCAATGCCCCACAAAATCAGGCTTTCCGAAGGTGGTGTTCACGCCACCTCACCGAGTGCAGTGGCCTCACTTCGCCTGATAACTGTTACACCCACGCTCTGAGCTTTACGAGGGTTTCACCTCTACTCTGTGATTTCACCACCAAGCTCTGATCTCAGTGGAGAGAACCAGCACCCCTGCCCTGCTAGCATTTCAAGAGGGTAAAGGAAGGACTCTCAGTTCATTCAGGTCAGAGGTGTCAGGATGCAGAGACCTTAACACCAGGCTCAGGGCCTGAAATCTGTTCTGAACAGGACAAGTCAAGACAAAATGATGCAACGCCGAAATAGCCTCACCTACCAAATCACTGTTATTCAAAAACGTTTTAGAGAACATATTGGCATAACATGAAACAGGAATGTCAGTTTTAAGGAGAGAGTATAGAGGTGACAGTTGCATTGTCAACATTGTTGGCAGGGGTTTTAAATAACTTAAAAGGCTGTAAGTTCTAATCTGGATGCTGTTGGGACCCAGAGAGGCCAAGGGGGCCCTTAGCCTGATACTGATACCGGTTTCATGTCCCTGCAAACAGAGGATTTGAGAGTGACATGAAAAAATTAACAAAACACAGATTTATTAAAGCAAAAGTACTCATTCAAAAAGTGAGAGCTGGTGACCTAGGAGAACCAGATGTCCTGATAGGGTCTGGGTGGAGGGTTTTTATTAAACTTAGGCAGGGGTGTTGGATAGGGTGGTCCTCAGATTCTGCTGCTGGCGGGGTGACTGCCCAGTCAGCCCATCCCAGTGCTCTCCCCTCCTCTCCAGACAGTGTTTTCTTGTTTGGTCTTCCTGGAACTGTTGTGGTGATTTGGGTGAGGGGTGGTGAAGTGGTACTGAAACCTCAATTCAAGTTTATTTTAAAGATTTTAAAAGAAAAAGAACTCACGGACATGAACAACAGTGTAGTGATTAAACGGGTGTGCGAGGTGGGTGGGTGGGGTGGAAGTGGAAGAGGGAATAAGGGGGATAAATAGTAATGGAAACAAAACACAATAAAAATAAACTATTAAAAAAAGATATTATAATGGCCTTGTTTGATCACTTTTAGGTCAATGTGACTGCCAAATCCGGTAGAGACCAATTTTGTCTCAACTACAGGAAATTGGGGAGGGGGGAAATGAGGGAACAGGTGGGCAGTAAAAGTCATGTCCATGATGCTCCAGCTGGAATGGAAAAGGAAAGACGAGCTTGAGAACTTTGTTTCCTCTTCTACCTTTCTTACATCATTTTTACCTTTAAAGCTTTCTTACTTCTTGTTGTAACACCATCCTTATGGGGTAGTGGTGAGAAATAATACAAATGTGTTTAAAGTTATTTTGTTTCTTTGGGAGAAAAACATTGTTACTTAAATGTGAAATCAGTTTCTTATTTCATAGTTTACTTTTCTCTATCTAAAGTGTTGCGCTCAGTTGGAGACTGAATCTATTAACCCATTAAAGATATTACCAAATCATGTTCACTGTTCAGCCTGGATTGCAGGAAGAGTTTCCAGAACAACTGCTCAACAGATACCTAGTAATGTAACAGTGGGGAGCTGTAACCCACCCCACAATTCTTTTGACATTGTTTCTGTAAGTGCTGACCCTGGCTGATGGGTGACTGCAGATAAGTGGCCTGTTTGCAGGGGAATTCTAGGAGCTGACTTCAGGAGAGACAGACTCCAGCCTTAGGATGTTCCAGATTTGGGAGATTTGCTGAACTTCAACCAGTTACCTGAACAGACGGTTGGCTTGCACGTAGTCCCCTCAATGGAGAACTCTCAACCCCACCCGCCCCTTAATCTCTTAGTTTAGTTTTCCTTCTCCTTCCATATAAAAAACCTCTGCCTGTACTCAGAGGGGGAGATGGGCTTTGGGATGAGAATTCCACATCTGCTCAGGTGGCTGGCGTGCAAATAAGCTGCTTGTCTTCTCACTAGCACCTGTCTCACAAGTTTGGCTTTCACTCCAGCAGGCAGCCAAACCTTCATTCAGTTACAGTAGAATGACTCATGCTTCAAAGTCTGTAATACCTGGCTAGTGACCAAACACCATTTTAAATAGTCGTTAAAAGAAATATTAATTACAGCAGATACTGTATCCCCTTGCAGTGTGTGCTTATAGCAGACCTTTAGATTAGATTCCCAGAGAGAATGAGCTACCTACTTCCTATGTGTGTGGGAATAGGAAATGCCTAGAATCAATGGGTTCGGCCCCATAGTATAAATGATGCTTCATGCACTCTTCCTACATTCTTTCCCCAACTCCCATTGCCTAATTACATCAAAATAAAAATGAGCATAAGTTTTCTAGAGTTATTAGCAAGCTCTTGATCTTTCTGTACTTTCATTTATGGCACATTTTGGTTGCAGGACAGCCTTCACCAAAATCCCTGTAGCCGAGAGCTTGGTGCTGAAATCTCAGAGGGGAACTTCTTTTGGCTGGAGCTTTTACATGGGGCCACAGGACTCTGGAAATCTAGGCATTCATGGGATCTCGGTATTGCTGGTCTGTACCGACTGGATGTGTCTTTTTCTTGAGAAAGACAGCAATTGTTTAGGATGAATTTTGAGTGTTGCACTTACTATTGAGCAGGATAAATCTTTGCTGTGGGGAGCTGTTCTGTGTTTTGAAGAACATTCAGCAGATCCCTGGCCTTTGTCCTGGAAATGCCAGTAGCACCTCTCCCCTGGTGCTAGCCATGATGATCAAAAATGTCTCAAACTTTGTCAAATGTCCCCTGGCGGTGGAAGGACAAAATCACTCCCTGCCTCACCCAATGCCAACTTGAAAACCAATGAGTTAAAGGACTATACCACATTTTTCTGCTGTTAGTACTTGGAATTTCAATCTCATCTGAGTTAACACCTTAATTATAAATTGCATTTATAATTTCAAAGTGATTTTCACATAGAGCACTATATTTAACTCTTCCAACAGTCCCCAGACACATTTGTTGATATTCTTCTTTTATTTATTGATTTTTTTGTTTTAGAAAGAGAGGAAGGGAAATAGATAGACAGATAGATAGATAAACATCAATTTGTTGTTTCACTTCTTTATGCATTCATTGGTTGCTTCTTGTATGTGCCCTGACTGGAGATCGAACCCACAACCTTCACATATCTGCATTATGTTCTAACCAACTGAACTACTGGCCTGGGCCATTGACATTCTTTTTTTTAAAGACAAAGAGACTGTCTCAGAGCTGGTAAGTGACAAACTTTTAAAGTGACAGATGACAAAGCATTTTAGGTGAGATTTCTGGGGTACTCTCACCTTGACCCTCAGCCCCACATTCCTGCTTTAGTTTATCTGCTATGACTGTGCATTAGACTGACTTATTCATTTCTCTTATGTTAGGGCTGGAAGAGACCTTAGTAGATTTTTGGGCTCTTCCGTTTTAGAAAGGAGAGAACCTGATTGCAGAGAAATGCGGTGACTTGTCCATGTAAGACGGGCAAAGTCAGAACTTACACCCAGTCCTGCAAACTTGCTAACCAGTGACCTTTCCAGTAGGTGCTGCTCAATCAGTATTACATGAGTGAAATAAAAAACAGGATGCAGATAAATACATTTTGTGTGTATGTGTGTTGTAGGGATCGGTTAGGAAAGAGGGGACTGAGAATGAAAGACATCCTCAAAATAATCAGAGAGCAGTATCTGTGGGACCAGATAACCAGGAAAGAAACAGTATCAGTCTGAGAGAATTTCTCAAAAAGCCAAAATTTGCTCAATGTTACTGTTACCAAACTAATGGGCCATGTGCCTGTGCGCATCGGAGCCCAATAAGGACACCAACAGGAGCTTACAGCAAAGAAAGTGAGGGCTTATTTTCAAGACCTGGCCCACACCCAGAGACACAGGTGAGCTAATTGCTCAAAGGCCTGGCTCCCAGATGGCTTCCAGGAGATGGGCTTTATAGGGGCAAAATCATTAATCATGGTGGGTAGGGAGTGAGGGTTATGGTCAGAGTCATAGTCTCTACTGATTGGTTGGTGCTAGGGTAGGAAACAGTTGACCAGCGCATCTGGTCCTCATGTCAGCCATGGAGTTGCTTTGACATGTGCTCCTGATTTTCTGGGCCTGGAACTGAAACACAACTGAGACCTAGATGTCATCTCTAGTTAGACTGAATCTCTGTCTCTGTAGTCAAGAGACCCCAGGCTTTGACTGAAGTAACTAAGTGCTGTGGGGCAGAGGTAGGATGAAGGAAGGGGTGACAGGAGTGTGCAAGTAGTCAAAAACCTGGCCAAAGTAGTCAAAACATGATAGCTGGCTGGGGTTAATGTGGGCCTATCCAGTCCAGTTTGGCTTTGAGGATGCTCAACCTGGTTTTCTCCCCTATGGGTCCCTTAGTCCTGGCTTGGGCATTGCCTGCCCTGAGATGCTCTTCCTCACCACCCAGCTGGTTGCTGGCTTAGCTGCTTGCTATCTTTATTCTCCCAGTGCTCCATTGCCACACTAGACTGGAAACCTTTGATGGCAAGGCCCACGTTTTATTTATTTTTAGACCGTAAAGCCTTAACTGTGAATGAGCACAGAAGAGCAACTCATTCTGGTGCCCTCAGCTGGCAGACAAGCCCCTGGAGGACATCCAATGACACCGTTTGTCCTGATTCTGTTTACCCAGCGACCTCTGGCTCTTCAACGTGGACTCCTGAGGGTAGCTTCCACTACAGGACAGGTCACCTGCAGAATTGCCATCTCTGGGTGGTCAGTTAGGTTCATCTCTTGTTATAAGTTAATCAAGAACAATCAGGAAAATAAATGGCTGTAAGGGCCATTCAGAGGATGACGGGAGGGGATGGAAAGAGAAAAGCTCAACTAGTTTTGTGGATTCCCAGAAGCCAGCTCAGGGGCTTGAGCCCAAAATGCTTTTGTTGACAAAATTTGGGAGGTCTTAAAGGACACCAGAAAGTTTCAGTAAGATGGTTACAGTCAGAATGTCACAGCCGTAGTAGAGAGCTCCCACCTGAGTTCTCCAGCGTTCAGATGGTTGCGGCCGTGCTCTCCGAATATTATGAAGCAGAGTATTTCTGCCGTGGAATGAATATCAGAAGGGGGAAAATGGTGGGAGGAGGGAATCCCTTTAAGAAAAGACTAATTATTGTGCTTCAGAAGATAGCCTTTCTAGTAAACCTCATTCTACACCCCAACTCCCACCCTCTTTCCTTTTATTGTAGATGAGAAATTGTCAAATCCTATAAATTCAATTTGCGTGGTGAAGGGGCGACGGTTTGCTGGGCTGGGCTGCTGGAGAATCCGACTGCTCTATGCTAATCGCGCTCTTGTTATGCGCAGTGATCCTTTGTGCACAGTGATCCTTTGTTTCCGTGCCCCGGAGTCTTTGCTATGCAAATCAAACCACAGGGGCACTTTAACATGTAAATCACATAATCTTCCTCACGTGGGATGAATTGACAGGATTTTAAACTCCTTGACTGTTGGGAGGCAATGCACAGTACTTACTGAACTGGCATTATTGCACTGGGCGCCTCTCCGGCACTGGGCTTCCCTCAGTGGTGCCACTGGGCCGAAGGAGCAGGGTGTGATCATTAACACTGCTGTCAGAGAAGGAGAGGGCCTCGAACCTCAGAAAGACTGATCCCCTTTGCGGAGAGAAGTAAGTCACTTTTTAGAAACTGTGCTGAGTTCTGTGTCCCCTTGAGGGTGTTTTTTTCTTTGATCAGTGAATGAATCTTCCTGGGAAAGGCTCTTTTCAGCCTGTTTCAAGGTAAAAGAGCCAAGGAGAGTTAAAGCATTTCAAGCCACTGGGAGGGAGCCAGGCAGGGGTGGGAGCCAAACTCATCCAAAGGCTGTGGAAGGCCCCGCTTTCACCAGCTGCCTGCTTCAGACCTGATCCCTGATTTGGGGCTAAGTCACTGCCAGGGTTCTTTCCAGTAAAACAAGGATAATGCTGGGAAGAGAGGAAGCTGTGACCAGGTCCTGTTTGTAATGACAGCTGAGCTGCTTGGGCAGAATGTGCTTGCTTGTTCCAGAAACGAAGTGTGAGTCCATTAAAGTATGTGATCTGTTGAAACAGCCTACCTTGTTTTGGAATATGTGGTTCTGTTGTGGTGAATCGGCAGCAGGTGTCAGACCAGTGGGGTCAGATGGACCTTGATTCAGCAACCTTGGTACTTGCATTCTGGCTAAGAAAGAATTCAGAGCTAAGACTCAAACTATAAGATAAAGTTTATTTAGAAAGTCACAAAGGCAGAAACAGTGAGCAGTAGAAGAAATGGGCTCAGGAAACAAGGTACAGAGGCAGAAGAAGAGTCTTGAAGCTTAGGAAGGAGGGAGGGAGGCAAGGAAAATTGGCCTGGAGAGCATGGCGGGTGGGGCAAAGCCTTAGGTATACTCCATACAGAGACCCATGGTGGGCCCTCCGTCCTAAGGGTATTTTCTGGAGGTCTCAGGGGAGGTTTATAATAGAAGATGCATCAGCCTTCCAGGTGTGTCCTTTCAGGGTCGTAGTCTGTATTGATTGGTCAGCACCAGAACAGGGAGTCATCAGTTAATGCAGCTGGTCCCAAGGCAGCCATGGCCTTGTCTGTTTATGTTGCTTTCCTGGGCCTAGAGCTGAAACACAACTGAGGCCTAGATGTATTTGATGCCGGTCCCTTGTTCTTCCTCCAAGGGCATCGACCACATGCTTAGCAACATGCCAGGGCAGGAAATGTCAGGGCGGGGTTTGAACCACATGACCAGCAATATGAAAGGTCAGGGGGTCTCAACCACATGACCAGCAAGATGCTAGGATAGAAAAGGTTACCCTGAGGGGGAGGTCCTTGTTTTCCCAGCTTCACCCACCTGGGGTTTTCCACTCTGGTACCTTCTGTACCTGGTCCATTGTCTTTGCTCTGCCCATGTCTATCTCACTGCCTACCATAGTACTGGATTTATTTTTTGGGAAAAGATTGATGAAAACAGTATTTTGGCTCTCTGGCATCAGTTTGTGCTAGGCACAGTTAAAAGGCAACTCTGGCTTTTAATGGGCTATGCACTCCCTCTCTGTGTTTGAAAGGTTTGACAATTGTAACGTGCTCATTGCAGCCATTCCCTGTGCGGCGGGTTCCACCTGGGCACTGTTCCAAGGCTTCTTTTGAGTGGAGTATTTGGAACTCAATATATATTTTCCTATAGAAACAATGGCTGTAAGGCTTTTTGGATAGTGGACAAAAAATTTATTGGCTCTGAATGTAGCTGCAATACTGTGCATTTGCAATTAAAAGCAAGCAAGGGAAACTAGAAGCATGTATTAGAAATTTGCTTTAAAAGCCACATAATATATCGAAGCACTACAAAACTTAAAACTGTAAGACCCTTGGCTGAAGCTGCCTGCCTCACTCTGACACTTGTAGAAGTGGAAGCAGAGTCCTTTGGTTCGCCACCAGAATTTAGGCAGGAGGGGGCATGAGAGGAGGGTGCCACCCTAACAGGAGAGGGGCAAGAAGATGGTCAGATAACCCTAAGGCAGACCTCCACCCTGGGGCTGCTCTTTACATTATTGGGGTGAGAGGGTGTACTGGATGCTGTGGGGCACCATTCACATCCCCTTTCCTATTTGAGACACCCATACCCCAGATTTTGGGAGTGTCATTGCCAAGGGCTCACAGCTGAGCCCCTTACCAGGAATTGCTGTCTGCCTACAAGAGCAGCCTTGTTCAAGGCCATGACCTGTCTCCTGAAGCAGCCCTTACCTAATAACCTGTCAACTTCGGAATATAAAACCCTGGACCCTTTGCCTTCATTTGGGGCAACTCTAAAGGACTGTGGTAGCTTTTGAGCTCCCTGTAGCATCTTTCTCTGTGTGACTACATCCCCGTTGCCCCACATCTGTGTCCATCACTTCCCTGCACACCTTGGTCTTAACTGCATTCCCCAAGAAAACCACATGCAAATCTATGTCTCAGAGTCTGTTTCCAATGAACCTGACTTAAGACAGACAGACAAGCAAACAAGTATAAGTAGGAAAACGGAGGTGATCAGCAATGACTCTGTCTGTTAGTGGTGGTGGAGGGGCAGGCAGCTGATCTAGAGGAAGAGGAGTACTAGCAGAGAGGTGCTAGCAGAAAGAGCACTGCCGTAGAGGTGATACTGGCCTGGAGGAGTGTGTGATGTTATTTCTATGTAAAATGGATCCAGTGACTTTGCCAAAGCCACCAAAGAAGTCCAATCCTTACACAGAGAATGGTAAAGAATTCAAGTGAGCTGATCCTTTGGGCATATACTATCTGATCTTCTTTTGAAGTTTCAGCTAGATTGAGTGACATGGCTCTGTCTTGGAAGCAATTTGAAACCCCCTTTGCTTTTTTATGAAGCTTCCCTTGTTGAGTTCCAAGACTGGCATTTCAGAATAGGGTGCTCCAAAATTATGGATCACAGAAACATGTCTCCTCCAGATGACTTCTTGCTACCAGCTGGGATCAGCAACAGCATCATGCTGGGGTGGGGGCTTGCTCACTTGCCAGTCTGAGGCTTGGGTTATGGTGCTACTTATTCCATAGGGGTAGTTCTTAGTTTTATCACACTGAGCTTTTTCCTATTCACCAGTCCATATTAAAGAAATGGACAGTATGAAAAATTATTTTGAAGATTTTGGAGAGCTAGCCATCTTTTCCAAATGCTGAGACTCAGGTGTGCCCAGCAAGCAGCAGATTCCCAACAGCTGTGGTTCTGAAGTGTTATGAGTGGACTTTGGAGGTGGAGCAAGGAATCAGAGGTCAGAGTGTAACTTTATCCCATGCTTGGGTGGCTGGAAGGACAGACCTAAAAAACTGGTTGTCAGGGTCCATCAACTTTTGTTCTCAAAGTCTGTTTTCCTGAAGACCAAATGTGGTGCGATGCCATTACAGGAGTTCACAAAACAACACGAAGGCCCAAAGAAGGAGAATTTGACCTGACATGCTCTGCAGACCCCTGAACAATACATCATTTCATGCTCTGATGTCTAGCTATGTTTTCCAGAAGGATGGAAAATGTAAAAGTGGGGTGGTAATACTCATCCAAGGATCAGCAGCTTTCAGGAGGTGAAAAAACATACAGAATTGTTCTAGAGGCCAGAGAGATTGGTTTAAACTTGATCTTCACAAATCCAGCACTGTGTTGACTGGCCTGGTGATTCAAGGGCTGAGCTTTAGAAGGCAACCTGAATGTAAACTTGAATTTTAGTGCAGAGATACATGGATTGCTTTAGAAAAATGCTGTGTTGCTGTGTCAGTAAGAAATCATTAAAAATAACTCCTCTGACCTGGAATCATGAGGACATTGTGATAGTAAGACAAGGATCATGATATCCTCAGAAAAAGCCTACACCCATCATTTATTAAACAAATGTCACTGAGGACTAACCAAGTGGTGCTGGCAAAATGCTTGAAAAGCTGCAAAAGTGGGAATTTCCCTCCAGATAGTTACAACAAATGATTCCAGTTAATATTATTAATTTTCTGATATCTTAGGAATACATTTTTATGGGTCTCAGGGTAAAATTTGAAGTTCTTATACAGGTTTATAGAAGACCTATTGTAACTCTGTCCCTTCTGACCTTTTCACGTGCTGTGCTCCTCACGCTCCATGACCCACTCAGTGTGAATGTGTCTTGCTCTTGTTCATTGTGCCTCTGCTCTTCTCTTTGCTTGGGAAACAATTTCTGCTCAATACCTGCCCTGAGCTCCTCTACCAACACTCTCTTTGCCTTGCTAACTCTTATTCTTTGAATCTAATATTAAATTTTATTTTCTTTTAGGAGGACTTCTGTGAATCCATAGGATTGGAATAGGTGCTCCTAGTAGCCTTCTAAGGCTGGCATAATGAAATAGCACAGGCTAGGTGGCTTAAAGAACAGAAATTAATTTTTTTACTATTCTGGGGCCTGGAACTCTAATATCAAAGTGCCAGCAAGTTGATTTCTGGTGAGGCTTCTCTTCCTGGCTTGTAGATGGCCACCTTCTTGCTGTGTCCTTACATGGCAGAGGAAGCAAGAGAGAATCATGTCTCTTCATAGAAAGGACACTAACTCTGTCAGATTAAGGCCCCATCCTTATAACCTCATTTAACTTTATTATTTTCTTAAAGGCTGTATCTCTAAATACAGTTGCATTAGAGGCTAGGATTGCACATATGAATTTTGGGGAGATACAAACATTCAGACACTAAAATGATTATATTTCTTACCTATGGCACCACTCACATTGTATTTTGTGAAAATGTACTTCAGGGGTGCCAATGGCATAGGCTATAATGTGAGTGCTGCCCCTAAGTGCATTCATCATGTTGTATTGCAATTGATTACTTAGTTGTGTGTCCTTCACTAGAACATACGCTTCATGGGGGCAGATTTATGGTTATTTTGTTTATCACTATCAACTCAATACTGACCATGGTGTTTTATAAATATAGACACTTGATGAACATTTATGAATAAATGAACTTGACAACCAAAACACAGCTGGATCAAACCTGTTTGTTACATTTGCTTTCTGCACTTGAGGACATTTTATTTTCTTGGATCATGGGTTCTGGTGCAAAGCCACATTAGCTATGTCTTCCTGTCTTACTGTTTTTCTCGGATGCCTTCGTCAATTGCACTTTTTCAAGAATATCCTTTAACTATCATCCTTCTGACATGTGATTTCCTTCCTCATGTTTCCTTTTTGTACCAGCCTGCTTTTTACTCCTGTGTCCCACAGCTTCTGACTGTCTTGACCCCCCCCCCAAATATTTTTGTGAAACTATTTATAGGTAGACACAGACCTAGAGAGGTTGAGACTTTCCCAAAGCCATTTCGTGATATAGAGCAGAGCTAAAACTAGAACCTGGGACAAAATTTTGAGCATTGCAGTTCAGAGGTATTCCCAACCCTTTTGGAGACTTCCAGGCCTACCGTTCTCCGTGAAGTCAAGGGCTAGTCTGGGCAGGGTAGGAAGACAGGGAACAGGGAGGGCAGTGTTGTGCACTGGGCCGCATTTAGCTAATCAGCAGGTATTTAGATAATTACTACATAAAAAACACAGACCTAGGTGAAGCACAGCTATAAAAAGTATAAAGCAAGATTCCTGGAGATTATAAGCATTTAGAAGATACACATTTATGACAAGTTAAATCTCAGTACAAGGTAGAATGTGGGAAGACTGAATAACTATCCGGAGGGTGAGTGTGTGAGGAATTAAAAGGAAGAAGATTGTCCTGGAAAGGAAGGAGGGGCTAGAACTTTTCCTAAACGGATGACTTCAGATAGGTTGACTCCTAAATGTCTTTCAAGTGCATCCTTTCCATTCAAAGCCACAGACTTATGTCATGTGAGCATTATTTCTTAAATATTTTTTCTTTAATTATACAACTAACAATTCTCACTTTAAAAGATTTAGACAGTATATATATATATATATACACACACGTATTATATAGATTACATATATACACATGCATATATTTACATATTTATGTGTATATATGTATACACACAATAAAGTGTGAAATGATACATAGACACATAAATAATGAAGATTTTAAAAATAAAACAAGGTCAGATCATGTGAAATATTTTGCAACTTGGTTTTACCCATGAAAAACATTTCTCTAAGATCTTTTTTACTCAGTATATACAGCTCATTTTTTTTTTTGGCTTCCCTTTTTGTTTAGACTTTGGCAAAAGACTATATTCTACTGATTTCTGGCCTTTTCCAGTAAGTCTTCACAGTTTCTACCAATAATACTTCTATAAAATATATGATGTCTGTCCAGAAAAAGTCCAGCCGTTATTAATATAATGAGAACAGTTTGCATGACATCAGTGTAACCTGGCAGCCAAGGAGAGTGGACTGGAATGTACATGTGTGAAAAATGATGACTTCACTGTACTAGTCAGTGGGACAGTAGACACTGATGACTGAGCATGTGTACTGTGTGGCCGTCATATTCAAAATGACTGAGCAAGTATAGCAATGAATCTGCATCAAATTTTGGGCGAAGCTTGAACATTCCCTCACAGAAACTATTCAAATGATTCAGAAGACTTTTGGGGATGATGCAATGAGTATAGTGCAAATGAAAGTGTGGCACAAATGCTTCAAAGGTGGTTGAGAATCTGTTGAAAGTGATCCATGTTCTGGAAGGCCTGCAACAAGCAGAACACCTGAGAATATAGAATGTGTGTGGGCTGCAATCAACAACGATCAGCAACTGACAGTATGAGAACTAGGAGCTAATCTGGGGTCTACTATGTCTGAGATTCTGACATAGAATCTTGGCATAAAACGTGTTGTAGCAAAATTTTTTCTGTGGCTTCTGCTACAAGAGCAGAAGGAACCTTGTGCTGCATTTGGGAGAACTATGTGAGGTCCCAAGGTGCCTACTTTGAAGGGGACTGAGGTGTCATTGTCCTGTGTACAATGTTTCTTGTATCTTGTGTCTTCTTCAATAAATGTCTCTGTTTATCACTGACAGAGCTGTATCCTTTCTGAACAGTCCTCGTGTATACAATTATGCTACTTTTTCCTTACTGTTTTTCATTATTACCCATATCACGTAAAAATCTTTTGGTTGAAATTAAAAGAAAAAAAACTTAAACTGGTTTAAATAATAAGTAGAATTTTGTTTCTTTACATTACTGAAGATTCTAAAGTAGGCAGACTTCAGACAAGGCTAGACTCGGCTTCAGTATAGTCATCAGGAGCCTGGCTTCTCCCTCTCTCTCCAGTCTGCCTATCAGGGTGCTGGCTTTATGCTAAAGCTGTCCTCCCTTTTAGCCACAGTGCACCCTATATAGTTGTCTCAGCATTATTAATAACATCTTTTGGTTTTATTCTGTTTGGACAATCCCTAGAACTATCTCCAAATGGAAAGTAGGGGCTGATGGGAAGACGAGAAGGTACGCTTTTGTAGCAATCACATTGCACTAAAGTACTTTGATGTTTAAGCATAAAGTACAATGTGTTTGGCATGGCTTGTATGGCCCCTCACCCTGGGGTCACTTCTTTCAATTTCATTTTTCTGTTATATACACACACCATCTACTAAGGCAATAGTGGTCTTACAATTCAATATTCATTTCATGTATTCTCATGTACTTTTTCTGGAATGACCTAGATTAAATATATCACCTTTATGAAGAGTGTATTAACCTTTTTCTGCTCCCAGGAGGATCGCTGTGAATGGCTTCCCAGGTGGTCCATTACACAACTCTAGGGGTGCCATCGCTCAGCTACAGTGTGACATGAGTGTTGTCCCCTAGATTGTGCAGTATGAAACCTTCACAACTGTACATGGTGGCCCTGGACTGCTTTCCTCAAGATCGCACTCCACTCTAATGGTTTATCCAGATGTCCACCATGCTTCAAGTCAGTGAGCTTCATGCCCGCTGGCACTGTGCCCTAACAGTACAGTTATATTACTTTCCTCCTTTAGAGCTGGATCTTTCTGGCCTGTCAACTGTTAAAAACACTAAAATATTTGTCGAATGCATGAATGAATAAATAGCAATAATTTTGAGTGTTATTTCTTATAAGTTTATTTAACCATCAAACGATTCTTAAGAGGTAAGTATTGTTTCCCTTATTTTGCAGGTGAGGAAACTGAGGCTCAGAGAGGTTTGGCCATTTGTTCAGGGTGTCACAGCTAGGAAGTGACAGAACTGAGTCTCTCTCTCTCTTTCTGTTAGGGCTTTTCAGTTCTGATAAACGGTGGACATAAAGTTTCAGTGCTGAGAATGATCACGTCTTGTTCAGTTGCTTTAGCTACATAATGCAATGATTAACCACAGAATTTACCTCACAGAGTTCCCAGGATTAAGTGAGATTATGTTTGTGACTATGCTTTGAAGCAGAGATGTATATGACACTATACACATAGAGAGTATTATTTTATAAAGATAGCTTGGCATTAATAGCTTCCAACTTCATAATTAGTTTCGGATGCACGCTTTAAAGAGATACATCTTTACATATTTTTTGGATGCCAAAATGGAATCTTGAAATACACCTGTAAATCAGTGCTGTGGCCCCAAAGGGAAGCAAGGGAGTCTGATTTTATGGCTTATGTACAAGACCAAACCACAAAGCCTTGCAAGAAATCTTCTTTTGCTATTTGTTCTCATTAGCTGAATTCAAATTCCAGTGGTGATAATACACAATTCTTCAGCTGCATATAGATTCTGTCTCTATAAAAGGAAAAAAAATCTATAAATGTAATCATCTCTCCCTTGTCAGCTAATGTAACACAGTAGTAACTCTAGAACAGTTTTCTTTAGGTGCTTTTGTATGATTTATTCCTCCTGGCATGAATTGGGATATGAGCAGCATTTTGTTTCAATAGAGCCTTTCTGTAGCTTTTAACCAGTTACAAAGGGTGTCTGTCTATACCTGGACAAAATCCTGAAATAGAAATGAAATAGGCTTTTAAGCCTAGAAAGAAATGAAAATAGAAGGCCAGTGGCAAATTGTCATTTCATCATCTTGTGGGGCAAATATTACATAATTGGAGAAAAGTTTTTTTAAAAAAATATATGATTTAGGAGTGTCTAAAGGTGTTTTGTTAGGTCAATTGTGTAGCAGGAACTTAAAAGGCAGGACCTATAGATCTTTAAATGCTGCCCCCCTCCCCACCAAAAAGGTGAGCCTCATCTATTGTAAATTATACTTCCCACTCCCTGATCAGGGAGAAGGGTTTTCTCTGTCTCTTTCAGTATTTCAAATCTGAAATACTATAGACTTGAGTACCCAGGGGTCTGCCTCTTGCCCTGGTGCTTTGTCACCACAATGGACACAGGCAGGTTGGAAGCGGTGGTGTGTTCCCCAGTGTAATTCATGAGAGCAAGAGGCAGTGCTGTCTGCATTTTTTCCAGAGGCTGGCTGCAGCTAGACTCCCCTTGAGTTTCTGCCAAGGCACATCACTAAATAAGGAGGGAAAATAAGGACAAGATTTAACTGCCTCTTTCCAGGCAAGCTTATAGACAGCCTCACTTCCATTTTTAAAGTTGGAGGCAGTGTTATTTGTTTGGGCACACACTATGGGAAATGAATAAGTAAAGTATCAACTGACATGCTTCAATAGGCTGAAAATAGATCCCAGCACACGATGTCTTTTTTATTTATCAGCCATGTGCACTCATTTCAGGTCTCCTTCTCATAGACTCCCAGACCGGGAGAATCAGAGATAGCAATAGCTAGCAGGCACAGATCTTTTTCAGTTTGTTTTGGAGGGTTACCTCTCAGATTTTTTTATTTTGAATAATTGAAAACCTACAGAATAGTCGAGAGAGTAGTGTGAACATTTTGCACATTTGCTTTTTCTGTCTCTCTTTGAAAGTTTCATGTAGAATCCTAATAGTTCATCTCTAAAGACTTCAATATCTACTTTTTAAGAACAAAGACACCGTATCATGAGCGTTATCCAAGGAACGTAACATGGATGCAGTAATATATTGTAATGTACAGGCCACATGCAAATTCTCTCCAATTTCCCCCCAAATGTCCTTTATAGCTATTTTCTTGTTAAATTCAAGATTCAAGGAAGAATTACATATTATATTTAGTTATTTTGTCTCTTTGGTCTCTATTCATCTAAAATAGCCTCCACCTGATTATTTTGTTAATTGTGGCATTGATATTTTTGAAGATGCCGGGACAGGCTCCCTATACAAAGCCTCACAGTTTGCTTTTTCCTGATAAGGTCTAACCAAGTGTATGGTCAGACTACTGTGTTCAAAGCTTACTACTTTTCTATGTGGTTATATCCTCAAGTTGATATGTGGTTAGGTTCATTGTTTCTTATGTATTCAATTTTAGAGTTTGATTTTTGTGAACCCTTTTTAATTTAAATTTAATTTTTGAATATGTAAAATATTTACATGACTCAAAAGGCAAAATGGCATTTAAAATTTTTGCTCAAACTCTTCTTTTTATTTCTGTAT
>VMDR010019510.1:0-18278 GCA_007922815.1 Macrotus californicus | reverse complement strand
CCCCTCAAATTAAATAACCTTTTACTTGATGTGTTAGAGAAAAGGCAGTTAAAGATGTCGTACATAGCAGAATGAAGGAAAAAGAACAACACTATTTCTTTTAGAAATGCCACGTTTATTAAATAAGAGCTGAACCAGCTTCAGCTATACCTGGATGCAATTCTAGTAGTTAATCATTGCTTTCCTCCAGTGAGAGAAGTTGAAATTTTTCATAAAGCAGGTCATTTCTCGTTTGGATGAAAAGTACAGCAGAGAAATCATGCAAACATCTTGTAAGGAGAGATTGCCGAGAAAATTATTGACTGGCAGGCCCAGGTAGAGTGAGGAAGGTGGGGAAAGGGAGTAAGAAGGCACAATTGTGAAATTTAAGATGCGGCACCTATTCCGTTTGTTTGCAGCAGGTTTCCGGCTTGAACCTTCTTCTGGTTCTATAAAATGTTCTTATTGTTTTGCCAATTGTTGATGCCAGGGTTCATACTTGTATAAATAAGTAGCCCAAACACTAGGATGTAATTTATCAACATTCCCTACATAGACCAGCTCTGGAGGAAATTAAAGTAAGTGAGCTTAGTTTTCGAGCAGTCTTTATCACTTTCCTTTGTCCTCGCCCCTACCTGTCCTGATAATCTAGTCTCCACTCAGACCTACTTTCTTCTGTAAGCTATTATGGTCCAGATCTCTTTCTTCCATGCCTTTTGTCCACCTAATACAACTTGTATTCCATTTCCTGAAGGTCGTTGCTCTGCTGGAGCTAATCTGATCATCTAGTGCCCGCTGAGTTGTCTCATAATAAATGATTGCTCCTACGTTGCCCACCGAAGATTATAATTTTGAATGTTAAAATCTTTCAAAACCTTATCTTGTAAGCATGACGAATGTTGAGTATTTTATGCAGTAGAGCAGCTCATTAACAGACAGAAAATTTTGGACCAAGCAACCTCCAAATGGCTCACTCTCCTTTCTGGGCATATTTTTCTAATAGGACTTTCAAAGTTGGCATCAAAAGGGTACTTGATCCTAATTAACTCTCTGCCTTTTTCATCTGAAATTCTCGAGTCCATGAACTGCTATAGTGAATGAAAATAAGCAGTAGTGATTAATTTAACCTTCAGTGTGTTCTTCTTCTGTTCATTTTCTGGATAAGTCCACCTTTGCAGATGGTGGGTGTATTAGTTGGGATTCTTTGATTGCAAATAACAGACCTCCAACTCAAATTAGCATGAATAATAAACCAGATTTACTGGCTCACATGTCTGAAAAGGCCAGGCATGTTTTGATGAAGGCAGTCTCCCAGTTTTCCGTGATTCTCTTGGCCGTGTCCTCGTCTCATGTTCTGGCTTCGTCCGCAGCCTGGCTGCCATCGCAGTCACAGAATGGCTGCCAGTAGCAACACGCTACTTGATTCATGCCCAAGGGGAGAGAGACTGTCACTTTCCATAACCATCGAACAAAAGTCTTGAGATTCACTCCAACTGGGCCAGTCACTGAGGAAGAAACACAATGCTAATGGATCTGGGCCCCTACTGGACCAATTTTTTGTTTTGAGTGGGATAAAGTAATATAGCTTGGAAGCAGAATGGAGTCAATCCATTCGAAGTTCATGGCTGTAGCACAGGAGGGGAGGGGTGTTTCTCAAGGAAAAGCTACGTGTAATTATTAAAAGTGAAATAAATTCTAAGTACATAACCAACTGTTATTCACCAAGTTCCTCAATATATGGTTTTTGAAAAATGTACAGGAAAACAGAGGTTTAGAGTTTTGTATGTTAAACAGGAAGATTGTGCATGACTCATATTTAGTTTGGCAAAGAAAGTTTCTTTCTAGTTTATAGTAACCAAATCTTCACTCATTTCTTAGAACTGATATATATAAACACATATAACCGTGTGAGAGATTCTAAGTACTCTATAATGAAATGGCATTTTTAGCCCCCAGGCATTTGGAGAAATTCTAAGGTGCCACATACAATTGTGAGATCCACCCGGTGTGGTGCAGGGTTAAAATGCTCATCCTGCAGCTGAAGGCAGGGCAGGTATAAATATCTAGTTTATAAAAGCAGAATTCCTAGGGAAGAACCAATTCAGTGCTTAAAGGGTTGTGTAGGAATCAGTTTTCATGGCCCTCATCTCTCTTCTTGGTTCCATGGCTGCTATGTCTTCTAAGAATCCACAGTTAGAAATTTTACTGGCTGTTCTTATGAGGGCTCCTACTTCCTTATAGGCATTCTCTTTCAAATAAGTGAAGGGAAAAGGCAAAGGAAAATCTGTCTTCCATTTCTTCACTTTCAGGTCATTGCGCTCAGATATTCAAGGATAAACCAAGTGACCGAAAGTAGCAAATGATGACTTTTCTGCTTGGTATTGACATAGGAGCCTGTGGCAGCCCTGTTCCAACCCCCAACTTCACTGCTGCCAGAGTCTCTATATCCAAAAATATCTCCTTACTTTCCTCTGGTGCCTAGAATTTTTATCTGTGGGATCATTCCTGATTTGCTTTTAGACTTTGTCTGGACAAGTTACTTTTTAGAATGCTTAATACAGCTCACATAGAAAAGCGTGCTACTGCTAAGTACAGGACATCATTGTGTCAAGCTTGGAATGTGAAATGGTTGGCTCTCGCCTTTCTGGCCCTGGCTGCAGGTCTTTTTCACCTACATGTGGCAAAGAGAGAATACATGCGGAGCGCCGCTTGCTACCCCCAAAGAGCAGGCATGTGAGTCACAGCCGCAGAGAAGACGTGCATCTGAGAGCGTACCCTATCCACAAGGAGCAGGGCCAGCTGGGTAAGAAGTTTGAAAGACTGCTACTATGAAATGTTCCACTGTTGGAGCTGAGAATTTACATCTTTTCTGTTCATCAACTTAAAGCCATGTAAACTGAATCTCATCAGTTTTAATGCTTATGTATTAGAAATTTTACAGAATTATCTGCCTAGCACCCCTCATTGTCATGGGGACTATAGAGCCTTCCCTATAATTCCTTTCTCCTGTCACTGTCCTGTCCTTAGACTGACACCATACCTGAACTGAATCAACTGGAATCCTTAAAAGAGTTTTAGAATGAAAGTATTTGTTCATATGCCAGGGGTGTGGGTATAAAGGTAAAAACGTGAGAGCAGTTAGTGGCTGTGCATTTTACTCTGTAGAGAGGACAAGCCAGAACGCAGTTAACAAGTGTGATGTTCAAATCAAAGTCATGAAAGACAAGCAAGCTCCAATAGATGTTACCTAAATCTAAAATTAAAAAAAAAAAAAAACCATGAAAAAAGAAATACAAAATCCCATTAAATGGTGAAAACATGTCAGCTAACGTCTCAGGCGGCAGAAGTCGCATCAGAGGACAATATTAGATACAGGAATGCCTTGAGCCCTGTTGTCAGTGGCAGGAGCAGCCTCAGTCTGCGTGTTTACTGTCCCGGGCCTTTCACCTGGCCCCAAATCTCGGACCAGTAGTGATTTCAGCACACTGAGATACCAATACCAGTTCTTCTTCAAATAACAAAACCGTCTCCTTGAAGAGGTGCAAAATGAAATACAGAGATGTTAAAGTACACCAAATCAATAGTTTGGTACGGTCAATCCTTACTTAATATCATAGATAGGTTCTTGGAAACTGCAACTTTAAGCAAAAGGATGTAAAACAAAACCAGTGTTACCGGGCTCATTGATATAAACAAGGGTTAAGTTCCTGCGGCATATTTCTGGTCACAAAATCATCATTAGACTTCAACATAAAGACCCCATTTCAAAATGAAACATTGAAATCAATGTGAGCTACACATCCATGTTCACGGGTGGCCAGAGCCTCTCCCAGCTGCCCCCGAGGCAAGACGAGCACCCTCCCTGGACAGGACCAGGATGTTCCTCCATCTCAGGGCCCCTGAAACCCACATACCTCGCTCAGACTGGGGCAATATAGACACGCCAATCCACCTCACGTGCATATCTTTGGGACATGGGAGGAAACTGGAGTCCCCAGAGAAAAGACTCAAACAGATGAGAAGAAGCGGCAGCACTGATGCTTTGGGGCATGCTGGGTCCTCTCGTTTCTGCCACTAGCTGCATTTCCGTCCCTTCCTTCGCTGGAAACCAAGAGCTGAACTCATCTAGGTTATGAATCTCTCTGCAGAAATGTAATTTTTGAAATATAAACTGGAGACAGTATCTTCTCCAGCCATAGTAATTCCAGAAGAGCCAGAAAACTCTCCAGCCTGGGCATGCTGAGACTGAGTTTCATCCCTGAGCTGCCATCCTGTTTTTCCCAGATCGGTCAGCTTCCCCATATAGTCACATAACGTGGATTTCATATTTGACTCCAGCATCATGTGGATATGGAGAAAATAAATATAAACTTCAAAATTGTTTTAAAAGAATAATTCTAATTCAAGCTTGCTGGAATTATAGTCACATATCAATAATCTCCCCAAGAGAGTTTATACTTCATTTGTTTTCCAGCATCAGGATAATAATGGTGTCTTGTCTTGTAAGATTGTACAAGATCTGAAAGGAAGTGTTTGGCATTGTATCTGGAATAAAGTCCTGAGTAAATACAAGGGTGGACCCCCCAAAACATAATTTATTTGTGAAAACTTGTGTATTTTTACTTACATGTTTAAACTTCTGTCACCATCAAAGTACTCTCCATTTGATGGAATACACATCTCAAGACATTTTTCCCTCTGATCCAAACAGTTTTTGAACTTGTCAATTTTGACGCCTTTTAGTGCTTCTGGCGTTTCTAACAACGCCAGCAAAGTGCTTCCCTTCTAGGACTGTTTTCACTGGGGAAACAAAAGCAAGTCACTCAGGGTGAGATAAGGTAAATAGGGAGGGTGGGGCATGAGGGTCGTGTTGTTTTTAGTCAAAAACTGCTCAGCACCTCAACGCTCAGTGTGGTGTGGGCAGGTGCACTCATAAATCCCCTCATGAAATGGGCAAACTCAGTGAAAGTCTTCAAAAAAAATTCACCGAAGCCAAACACAGCCTCTCACATCCCCACCAGCTGGTACACTAAGGATGGGTTCCTAGAACACTCACCTAGCGGACGAAGCCTGTACTACAAGGGGCCTGCCCTCCAGAAGATAATTCCGGTTTTTTGGGGTATCACCCTTTGTATTATTGATGCTGCTGCTGCTGCTTTTTAAAATTTTGTATGTGGAATCTAGAAAACCTGTGAACTGTCCCTTCTTTCCAGGGCTGATTCCCCAGGTGGCACTGCTGATTCTAATTCCTGTGTGTGCTCCTTTCCATGTGTATCTCTTCCTCTCCATTATTACTGCATTTATCAAGGTCTCTGTCAGCTCTCCTCTGGCATTTTGGAATATTTCCCCACTTAGTTATCCAGACTTTCAAGCCAGCCCTTACTTATTCCATTCTGAACCCACCCCAAGGTTGTCTTCTCAAACACAAACCTGCTTGTATTACTTCTTTAAAAAAAATTTTTTTTATTGCATTTTTTCCATTACCATTTGTCTCCTTTATACCCTCTTCTACCTCCACCCACCCCTTCCTCTCCTATTACTTCTTATTAATATCCATGAAATCTTCCCTATGAGCCACCAAAAGTGCAAACCTCTTAAAATGACACACGGGATGTTTCACACAGCTTCAACCCTACGTTTCACACAGCTTCACACAGCTGAACTCCTAGGGAACTGGTTATAGGTTGTTGAACTAATTGTACAGTTGTCCTCTCCCTGGAATTTCTTCCTTCCAGTTTCTCAAAAATCTTTCAAGGCTGGGCTCAAGTGACTCCTTATTTATGAAGCCTATTTCTTCCCTGACCCCCTCATCAGAGTTTCCATGATAATTGTCCCATCAACCTTCTCCATAAGTTTATTACAATATTTATAGCATGGAGTAGTGACTTTTTTCCTCTACATGTTTGTTCCCTGAACATGATCGTGAGCCCCCTTGGAGGCAGGCATGTGACTGTTTCATCGTTGGTTCCTTGGTGTCTAGTACTATGTTGGACATGAGATGACTATTCAATAAATGTATGGAAATGGAAGAGAGAGTTATTGGTATTCTTGAAATTTTATAATATTAACTATAATTTAAATTTAAAGTTAAATTAAATTTTAACATTCGCTCAGTAAATATTCTGGTTAAGAGCGTCAAGAAAATTAACTTTTCTCACAATTTTTTCTGCTGTTGGGGGAATTGACTGTGGTATACTGTACCAGCACTAAATTAAGTAAAGCAAGTTTGTCTCCCCAGATAGTGAGGCAGAGAAAAACAGAAAAATATTTCATAACTTTTGTTTTTTATATGCAAGTTAAAACATCATTCAAAGATGATTTGTCACAGATAAGCTGAAATACAACAGACTTGATTGATTATATTTAGGGGAGATCTAAAGAAGGGCTAATTTCCCCTTTATTTACTTTTTGTTTCCATGTTAAAGGGGAAGAACCCCAACAGAGATGGATTCAAGGAAGCTTATGATTGAAAATTATTATGGGGATGACTCAGCCATTTCTCTCTTCTATGAAATGCTTAAGTAGCCAAGAGGAGGTAATGAAAAAAGACACTAGCATTTATTTGCCTTAGAATCCTTGAAAAATAGGTAGCCTTTGAAAAGGGAACGTTTTATTGGAGAGAGCCTATTTTATCCTGACTTTTTTGTTTCGTGTGTGTGTGTGCACGTGCGTGTGTGTGCGTGTGCGTGAAGAGCTCTCCAAACAGTGTTACTTTGCTTAGTGTGTGTGTGGTTTTTTTTAAGTTTTGAATATTTTACAGCAATGACAGAAAACAGAACTGTTTGGAGTTGAGCATTCCTCATTAGTCACTCACCACAGCTTGTAATCAGATGAAAAAGATAATGGAAAGCAGAGAGCAATGACTGCGGCCCTGTGTACGAAATGATACTGAGACAGAGCAATCCAGCAGTCCTAGGGCCTGGTGTGTGATGTTTCAGAGCATGACAGAAAAAGACTGTCCAGGGTAACGTCCTGAGATGGATGGACACTTTGGAATTACGGCTGATAATGCCCCACCTCTATCACCACACACACACCAAAACAGTCCAAATCAACCAGCAAGTAATAAGTCATAAGCACTTACTATGTACCAATGAGCTATTGGGAACCAAGGAAGGGTCTACTTTTCTGTTTAAGGGGCTATGATTATCACAAGAGAAGCTTATTCATTGTTTCACTGAATCCGAATCAACAATGATTACAAACATCTGTATGCATACAATTAAATTCAGAAATCTATTCCTTATGCCCTTATACTAGGCTAAATATGAAAAACATATTTCTCTGCAGTTCATCCAAGTCTCTTTCTATTATCTTTACCCTAAAATGCCCATCACCCTCCTATCCCATCCCTAATTTTAATTTTATCCCATGTGCAGGATTTCTATCCTACCCATTCCTCTTGCACTTTCTTCTACTCCTTCCCAAGAAAATTTACAAAAGAAGAGAAAAAGGAATAAAGTAATCAAAATCTGAGGATCTTGTAATTTGATAAGGATTAGCCCAGAAAAGGCAGGACTGGTGAATTGTGGTTTAGTTGTGAAGGGCCTGGAATGTCTGTCTGGAGGTCTGGACTTTGTGCCTTTGGAAATGGGAGGCAGAAGGTTTTGACCTGGGGAGTGACCCAGTTAGAGGCATGTCCTAGTCAATTAACACCAACACAGTATTTAGGGTTAATTGACTAGGACAGATCCTGGAAGCTGGAGAGTAGTCATGATAAAAATCAAAATACATTAGCACATGTAAGATGTTATGAGAACTGTACTTTGGGCAGCAGAAATGGGTCAGAGAAAAGGGCTGGGAAAAACACAAGATCCTAGTCAAGAAGATCCAGTTTTCTGACACAGTTTCACAAATGGCAGCATGTTCACCCTCATAGAACTGGAGGTGTTTGCTAGTGTCACTTCTGTGAGTTTACAAAATCCTTTCTCTGATAAGATGTATGAAGAGGAGACAACAACCACAAAAAAAGAAAAAGAATTTTGATAACACTTTAAGGGCCATCAGATAAGGATGATAAAGTTTACTTAAGAAAATGGTATTCAAAACATCCTCCTTACCAAGGAAATCTCCCCACACCCATTCCCGTGGACAGGAAGGATGGCACACACCTTTCATCAGCTAACATTTTGTAAGCTCTTTGACACAAAGTCTAAATAAAATGAGCACTAAACCGATCCAAAACTAGATGCCTTCTGTGACTCATTTAAAAATGTCCTTGCCAGAGGCTGGAAGTAGGCAATGAGGTACCTGTAAGGTGGAACAGCAAGTGCAGAAGCAATAAAGTAGGGCCACACGATGGAAATATTCCTGATATTAAATTGATAGGGAAAACAGGACATTAACAAAGGACATTAAAAAAGAAAAATAGTGACTGAAAGCCTTTTCTGATTAAGGGAAATACTGTATTTTTCTGTGTATAACATGCATCCACGTTTTTATACACAGTACACACAGGATTATTATACTTAATTATTATGCCCATGACATAGAATCACCATACCCACGTATAATATGCATCCTTATTTTTCCCTCAAAAATTTGGGCAAAAAAGTGTGCATTATACATTCAAAATATGGCATTACTACGAGTGGTATTTACTTGCTGTAAACTCAACTGCAAAGACTATTCTATAGCACGGTGGAAGAGAAACAAAGCGAAAAGAGATTTAATGCTCTTCTGGTCCAACTTCCTACTTATGCAGAAATGCTGTGTACAGAATCCCTGACAGGTGGCTATCGGCCTCAACCATTTCAACAATCAATGAATTCTCTGCTTCCAGGACAAATGTATCACATTTCAGTATCCTAATTCTGATGGTGCCTTATACCACATTCCTTGTATCATCTGCACTTGTTCATAATTCTATTCCCTGGATAGAACTATTCTATTCTAGTCTAGTTTATTCTATCTTTACAACAACTCCAAAATTTGAAGTGTTGTATATATCTTCCATTGCACTTAAGACAAAATCCAAATTCCAGATATTCAATCCCTCTTAAAATGTGATACTTAAACACAATATCACAGAAGTCATCTGATCAAGACAAAGAAGACTAGACATAGTAACATCTGTTTTGGGGGAAATTATATTCTTAAAGACAGTTTAGGATGTTTTAGCCATTTAATAGACATTTCATTCATTCACTCAACAATATTTACTTGAGCCCTGGCTGGTGTGGCTCAGTGGATTGAGTGCAGGCCTGCGAACCAAAGGGTCATGGGTTGAGTTCACAGTCAGGGCACATGCCTGGGTTGTGGGCCAGGTCCCCAGTAGAGGCAACCACACATTGATGTTTCTCTCCCTCTCTTTCTCCCTCCCTTCCCCTCTCTCTGAAAAGGAATAAAATCTTTAAAAAATATACTTAAAAACAAACAGTATTTACTTGATGCACGGCATCTTCCATGCCCTGAAACAGAAGAAATCATTGTTTCTATAGAGCTTATATTGTGGTAGAGCAGAAAAACCATAAGGAAGTGAAAAAAGAAAGAAAATAGATAAATTCATAGAGAATCAATCCTATAAGGAGAAAAACAAAAACAAGGGTGGTGTGATAGTCTAGGGTAGAATAGCTGAATGGTTAATTTAGAGTAGTGGTACCTAGGAGGTTATATTAGAGCCAATAATATATGGGAAAAGAGCCATCTAGGCAGAAGAGTGAGTGCAAGGGCCTGAGGGAAGAGAAAGTTTGACAAATTCAAGGGGCAGAGAAGCCAGTGAGCCAAGAAAGAAATCAGACAGGAGTGGAGTGAAAACCTGTGAGTCAAAGCAGGATTTTATTCTAATTGCAATGGGAAACCATTGGGGATTGCGTTTACAGTTGGATCATTCATGCATCCATTTGTTTCCTGTTGGGTCTCCCATGACTTGTGCTGTCTTTTCTTCTTTCTATGTTTTGGATTTATTAACTTTATTATTTGAAATTCTTCTTAGTTAGCTTATTTTAATACATTATTTATCTTATATATTATACTGGGCATTATTGATTTATTAATATCATCAACATCTAATTTTAGTAGTTTTTTTACCAAATCCCCAAAATATAAATAATTGAGAACATTTTAACTATTTACACCCTCTTGACTTTTGTGCCTCATATATTTCTAATCTTAGAAGTTATCATTTTCATTGCTTAATAGAATAAATATTTTTATTTCCTCATATCTTATTCTTTTTCATTACCCTTTAGAGTTCCCTGCATTTCTCTCCCTCCATCTGGAGTTCTTTTTGGTGCCTGAAAAACTCCTTGTTTGTATTTCTTTGAATGTAGATCTATTGTAAGAAATTCTCTGGTTTTATTTCTGAAAATGCTTTCATTATTGTACTTTTAATTTTTACTTTTTTTACTGCATGTATAGAACTCTGGGTTTATTGTTTGCTTTAGAACTTTGAAATATTATTTCATTATCTTCTGACTTATGTAGTTTCTGTTATGAAGATACTTGACAGTTTTATTTTTGTTACTTTGAAGATAATTTGTCTTTTTTTTCCCCTGGCAATTGATTTTTGGCAGTTTTTACTATTATTTGATGAAGTGTGCTTTTCTTTTTGCTATTGTATTGTTCTTAAATCAGAAGCTTGAATTACTTTAGGAAAATTCTTGAACATCACTTTCAAATCTTGCATCTGCCTTGATGGTTTTTCTTCTTTTCTAGAACTCTAATTGTACTCATGTTAAACTGTTTTAAGGCCCATAGTTCTCTCATGCTGGTTTTCTGCATTTTCTATCCCCCCTTTTCTTTTTGTTTCAGTCTAGATATTTTTAATTTCATGCTAGAAATTGTACATAAAAAATTAAAGACACTTTGGATGATTTTCTCCAGAGAAGGTTTTGACTGGCTTATGACAGACAAATAACATGGTAGTACATCAGCTAAATCTAATACGGAATTAAGCACAAATGAGTCTGGGTTTTCTTCTTTGTAAAGCCTGGTCTCTATATCTGGTTTGCCTTTACTTATAAAGTATGGCCTTCTGGGGGCCTCCAATGAAAGCCTGGGAGATTTTCTATTACCTCACAATCATAAAGGACACTTAATTTTTTCTTTCTTCCTCACATGTAATTTGATGAGAGCTATTCTTAATTTTTCCAGTCTTTTACCAGCCATCTTATAGTCAGTCTGCCTCTCAAACTGTGGTAGGAAGTTAGACAGACACACACAGAGCAAGGATGATGGGCCAGGTATAGAACGGTCACCAGGACAGAAAGCAATGAGCAAAACTGGGAAAACAAGGCCCTCATCTCCAGGGTAACCTTTCCTTTCCTGGCATGTTGCAAGTCATGCAGATTACACTCCCTTAGAGGGGGAATAAAAAACGGGGCTGGAGAACAGCCCTTCAGCATTAAGCCCCCAGGACAATGAGGTTCTGACCCACATCAAACACAGCTAGGCCTCAGTTGTGTTTCAGCTCCAGACCTAGAAAAGCAGCAAAGTCAGATAAGCACGCCATGGCTGACCTCAGGACCAGCCCCATTGACTAATGACCTCTGCCCTGGTGCCAACCACTTAGTAAAGACCATGCTCCTGAAAGAACATACCTGGAAAGCTAAGGAATATTCTATGGACACCTCCCTTGACACCGCCAGATAAATACCCTTAAGATGAAGGACCCAGCACAGCTCTCCCTCGTGGGAGCACTCCCATGACTTTTCCCTCTCCCTCTTCTTCACCCCAGGCCAGGCCCCACTACCTTTCTCTCTCCTAAGCTCCAAGGGCCCTTCTTTTGCCTTTGTAACTTGTCTACTGAGCCCAAAATGGTTTGTTCAGCAAAAATAAAGGACTGAAATCCAGAGCACACAGGCGTGGTGAGCAGCATGCACCTCTAAGATTCACTTCTACCTCTGTGACTTTCTGAATAAACTTCTGCTCCTATCTGCGTCTTGGCTCTGAATTCTTCCTTAGCCAGAACTCAAGGACCACGGTTGCTGAACTGAGGTCCAATTGCCGGTAACATTCTGGTGTCGTTCTTGCCACCAACAAAACCAAGCTGCTTATGGAATGCTGAATGAATTGTAGTGAAACTGGCTCAGATCTTTCTTTTCTGCGCTTCCTTTCTCTCTATAATCTTTTCCTCTCAAATTTTGGCGTCTTAGTAGTTCTAAACTCCAATTCCCAACTCTCCACCCATATAACACTTTAATCTGTTCTATTCTACTTCTCTGCAATTTAGTAGCCATGTTCTGCTCAGTTTCTCAGCATCTCTGTGACTTAAAAAATTGGCCTCAACAGAAAAGTAGCAAAAACACCACACACGTTTTAGTGAGTTTCTCTTTTCTCCAGCATCTCAGTCCCTCAAATTCTGATTGTCTGCGTAGCTTTCCTATCCTATGTCATCAATGAGATTTTTTTTTTTTGCATTTGATCAAGTTTTTTAGTTTTATTTTTCTTTATCTTTCCCTTCCCTTATTTTTCTTCTCTCCCACTCCTTTTTTCTCCTCTTTCTCCCCTTTTCTCTTTCTTTTTCTTCCTCTCTCTCCCTTCTCTCTCTCTCCCCTCCCCTGCCCCCGCCTTCCCAACAAAACCAGAAGCTACTTGGTAATTTCTGCTTTTCACTTTTTTCCTTTAATACCTTTGTTTTCAGAGCCTTTCTGCATCAATTAACATTTACTTTATAACAAAGAACCCATACATTAGTGGATTAAAACAACTATTTATCTCATAATACTGTGGGTTGGCAATTTGAACTTGGCTCAGCTGAGTTCTGTTGCTCTGAGTCGGGCTTGGCTAATCTTTTATGGGGCTCACTCAAGTATCTGTTGCTGGCTGACTGAAGTGTTTTGGTTTTTCTTTATGTGGTCTCTCGTGCCCCAGCAGGTCATTCTTATGGTTTTTTTATGAGATGGCAGGATTCCACACACAGAAGCAGATGCATGAGTTCAAAAAACTCTTCAGAAATCACACAGTATTGACTCTCCTGCATTGTTTTGACAAAGGACATCACAAGGCCAGCCCATAATCAAGGGATTAAGAAATAGACTCTACCTCTTGTTGAGAGACGCTATGAAGAACTGATCATATTTTTAATCTGTAACACTTGTCAAAGTCACCATCAATTCTAATATTTAAGTCTCTTGCACTTTTGCATATTAATACTTATTTCCATGGCAAATAATGATAGTTTTTTCTTTTCCAATCTTTACATTGCCATTTCCTTTCATTGCCTGATTGCACTACCTAGACCACCCACAGTACAATTTCAAATAAAAGTAGTCTGTATCGCGAGAACCCTACAGGAAGAACCCTGTATTTATAGCAGAGCTCTGTGGTTGTACTGTCTCTCCCCTTTTCCTTTTCCCTTCTACACGCTCCCTCTCCGTCTTTGTCTGAGGGCAGCGTGTGCATGCTGCTCACCATGTCTGTGTGCTCTGGATTTCAGTCCTTTATTTTTGCTGAACAAATCATTTGGGGGGATAGAATACCTCAATATTTCTGTCTTCCAGTTGACTCTGGGTTGTATCATCATTCCATGTTTGGTTCTTTAGTTCTCTTCCAATACTTTTGTAGCCAGTAGATTTCTTCAGATTCCGGTGCTGTTTTCCAGACCATACCTTAATCAATATATGACTGCACTAATATCTACATTGAACATAATGTATTAAAACATGTATATAAATTTTGCCCCGAAAATTGTTCAGTAATTAAATTTGTTGAATGAGTGAATATATGTGTAGAAGTGTTACTGGGTAGTTTCATGTTTCAAAGTCAAACTCACAAATTCCTATCAAAATTTAGTGTAATTATATATCGATGATGAAATTTTAGAAAGAGTAATTAGGAGTGGTGCTAAAAAATTTGGATGGAACCATAGGATTAAAATGATAACATAATCAGAAATTCAGAAACGAAGGAGGTCTAGAGGAAAGGATTGCAGTCAATATCAAAACAAGTAGCTTTTGAACCCTTGCAACTTTGACCAACAGTGAGGAATATATTCTACATGGAGAATGAGCACAACCATACATGCATGAGATGCCTGCTGCATTTCCTGTTCATTTTCTTCTCCTTCTCTCACATCTGACCCAATAAGACACATACTGTTTGAAAAACATGGGTCTAGACATAAAAACCATGATAGTCTCTGAAAACTTATCTAAGATTAAGGCATAACTAATCTTCTGTTCACTCTTTGTCTTCCTCTACAGAGGCTATCTCTTGTCTTTCTGAGCTCAGCCGATATTCACCTCCTTCCTGGTAATGGCAGCATAACTGCCCTCTTCCTTTTCTCAGTCCATAGGGTTCAGGTCAATATCCTGCCCGCCTCACATGCTCCCCAATGCTCTCCAGCTCTAACAGCTCTGGGGGAGGCATGTCATTTGGTGCTGGTCAAGCAGAGTAGTCACCTCTGACTACAAAGGATGCTTCAGTAATAGTCACAGAAGCTAAGAAAGGCAAATGAGCTCTGGTACCAAAAACAAGTTCTTGTTTTGCCAGATTGGAAGCTGGTTAGGGTCAGGTCAGAGATGGTGGAAGTGTCACATAGAGGAAGCTGCCTAGGAGGGGAGCCAACGAAGAGGACAGAGATGGAGGAGGCCTAATGACAACACCCAGTCTCCTTTCCCAGTGCACCTGCAAAGGTGTCTTTTGAAATTCTAACGTAAGAAAAATGCTACCCATCAGATGATATTTAATATGTAAAAGGATATTTATTAAAAATGCACATTTTAAGACCTCTTTGGTGTCCTAAATTTATGAACAAATAGAGCAAAAACAGGCAGAAATCATTACATAATCACTGGTATTTTAAATGGTACTATAAGTACCTAAAATAATTTTTCTATAAAAAAATGAGTTTGTTGGATATTTCAATGTCATTAGCAAATCTCAACCTTTTTTTGGTATCCACACATTTTTAGTTTTGCTGCTCTGCAAGCCCTACTTCATTAGAAAAAAAAATACATATATATATTTTTTAATTACTTTATTGTTGTTCATTTACAGTTGTCTGCATTTCCCTCACCCCTCCCCCCCTCACCCCAGCCAATCCCACCTCCTTCCCTTGCTCCTACCCAAAAAATACATATTATTCACATTAGAATTTACACTTAAAAAAACAATTAAGGAAAATAAACTCCCCCAAATGTCATATTTATTTTCTCAACCAGTACATAGAGATATCATATAACATTATAGATTTATTTAAAGATATTTATAAAAGATAAATTTCAATGTAAAACAACTTTGTAAAATATAAGTCATATTTTCCAATTCTACTCAGTTTTAAATGTCGGCATAGTTTATTGATTTGGAAAAAAATCAAAGTAGAAAGTATACTGAAGGCTGCCAATACAAAGAATTATCCATAAACAAAAAGTTTAAGCTAAAGCTTTGAACATTATAGTCAAAAAATATAGACAATAAGTGATACACCACAGATAGTACCCATTATCATTCACTAATTGGTGACTGCCACAACACATGGACACGTTTGTGCCTAGTCACACAACTTTATTAGATGTTTGCTGATGCTCATTTCTTGGTGTGTTTTTAAAAATACATCATGTAAAGATCTAGACAACAGTTACTCATATTCAAATTCATTCTTAAAAGTAAACAGTTTATTCTCTATGGCAGAATCACAACAGAGCAACACGTGGCGGCACTCCAGTATCCCTAGGAAGTATTTACTACTCTCCCATGGATGGATTTTGTTCCGAGCTGGGAGCTCTAAAGTTAGCTGACAGGGTGAATCACTTATACAATATTTCTATTTTATGTAAGCAATAAGAAGAAATGGTTGAATAGAAATTTTGTGCTTTTGCTATTATTAGCATTAATTATTGCTTGCAAATAGGGTTGCCCAAAGCAGGTGTATTCAATGACTGTATCTTAAAATACCTGACAGGGAAAACAGAAAAAAAATCACAGTTATTTTTACCTCCTGTGATTATGGCTTTGAACATGTTCAGGCTGAGACAAAATTGGTTTCTTCTCCTTCATAGCTATAGATAGAATACTAAATAATTTCTGGAGAGAGGAAAAATAAGCTTCATTGAAAAGTAGGCACTTTTGAAGTTGGTACAAATAAAGAAGTACTCTGGAAAAAATTAACATTTGTATTCTTTTCTTAATGAGCATATCTTAAACATAACATTTTAGGAGCAATAACTATCCTTTTCGCTCTGTTAAAAATTTCTTTTCTGAGATTTTTGGATTCATTTAAAGTTCTTAAAGTAAGCAAAAAGGGAAAAAAAATGTTCTTCCCAGATGGGAAGCTGAACTAGGGATCAGCATCTCAGCCCGTTACTTCTGTAGTTTTCCCATACATCACAGTTTTCATTTAGGATATATGACACTGTAATTTACTCCTTAACTACTGGCTCCAAAATATGCCACATTTTTAAACAGCTGAAATGTTCAGCTGAAAGATGGCACATAAATAAAACTTATCTTTACTAAAGATTTGCCATTGAAGGTAGCCTCACGCTTTTAAAATGCTAATGTTGAAACAAAATAAGTTTTTTTTTAACATCTGGTTTGATTTAAGTAGCATTCAAGTATCTCCTTTAAAATGATGTTCTGAAAAACATGAATATTTATGAATCACAAATTTAAATACAGTTTCTGAGAAGCAAAATATTCCTTGAATATTCTTTGTCTTAATCATGATCAAAATCTAGCTTTGGTCCACATCATATTTTTGATGGTTCCTATGTTTTTAATCCGTATACTTGACTAATTATGTAGGAAAAAATTGACATCAAATGCATGAAGGCAAGAGTCAAATAACATTTTATTTAAAAAACTATATTCAAACAAAGATATGGTCTGAGTAAAAGTCACTTGTGCTTATTTGCAGAGATGGCTGATATAGAAGATATTCACTGAGCTTTCACATGCACTGGAGTTGCATCATAGTCTTGAAAATGAATCCCCTTAGAAGTTGTGATCTTCATAATAGCGCCATTTAAAGCATCATCTTCAATGAGTGTTATTAATCCACTGGCAATCATCGGCGGGCTAAAAGCGAAGGAAACACTGGTGTTGTAAAATGAAAGATTCAGGCATAATTTTCCCTTCATTTTGGAGTTGCTTTTGAATAATCTACTACCTTTAATATGCAATAGGGAAATGTATATCAGGAAGCTATTGTTACCTCCATTTTTTTATTCAATTAGATATTAACTAAGTTATATGATAAATTCGGTGGTAGATTCCCATGCCTAAACTTCTATCATGTGGACAGAAAGGATTTATGAATTTATATTAATTATTTACATTGACAAAACGATTATTTTTCACCTTTATTCTATCAGTATATCGCAGACTTATCAGATAGAAATGTTATTAGAGTAGAAATAAGAGTTACAGCTAACATTTATTGAATGTCTGTTATGGATCTGTTGGCTGTCTCAAGTACTTTACATGTATCAACTTATTTGTGGACTTTCAAAAGCCCCAAAGATTGTTTTAGTATTAGCCCCCTTTTACATGTGAGAAAACTGAGCCTGCTGGTTAAGTTCATGGTCAGCAGTGTAGCCAGGATATGATCCCAGATGGTCTGACTCCATCAGCGTGATAGCTGTGACCTGTACTGGGAAACCCCAGCCGCTCTAATGCAGACGTTGTTCACCGAACATGTGTGCTGATCCACTGTTCATTACGAAAATGGTTGAAGTTAGGGGCCATACAAAATTTCACAAAGGCTATATGTAAATATTGCTTGGAATTTAGGCAGATAGGGAATCATTGCTTGTAAAGGTAAGAAAACATCACCTTTTTAAACAGTATCTGATTATGGTTGAAGGTACTAATGATGCATTGTCTATATCTTCAAGCAAAATCCATAATGTAGAAACATTCTATTCAGAAACCCAGGGAGTATATTTTCTTTTAAGAGTTTGCCAGACCAAAACTTTGAAGCTCGCATTTGTTTCTCAAATTTAAAACCTCATTTCTCCCTTTTTTCGCTTATGTGTAGATAGTACTTTGCTCCATCATATAAAAAAGGTAGGTTTAGTTTTACTTACTCCAAAATCCCGTAGTATTTCATCATATCCTTGATGTGATCCTTATATTCTATGTATGGTCCCATGTTTTCTTCCTTCTCAATGGATTCGAGGATGGGCGTATTAACGAAGCCGGGGCAAATAGCATTTATTCTCACATCACTTTTCATAAGATTAGCAGCCATCTGCCAATTGGAAATAGAAGGTTACAGGTTTGGGTAGGTTTATAAATGCAGAGCATAGGACAAACATAATTAAAGCTCTTCAAAAGACTCTGATATGAAAAATACTAATCAGATATCCTTCCGGCCTTATAATAATGACAATGTTACAGTTGGCTGGTAGCAGAAA
>VMDR010019509.1:0-18285 GCA_007922815.1 Macrotus californicus | reverse complement strand
GTTCCTAAGGGAGAGACTGGCATGGCCCAAGTTAAAGAACTGTTAGATCACATGAGCAGGAGAAGTGACTGGACTTAGACCATCAGCATGTTGTATTTTTCTCCTCAAAATAACCATCCCCCTGGGGGAGAACCACAAAGTCAGCTCTCCCAGAGCTGAATAAGATGTGAAATGTGTAATTAGTGTGTGTATGAGATGAGGCACTAGAAGGCATGACTCTTCCATGGGGCAGCAAACTGATGCATTAAGCTACTCTGCGTTGTGATTACATCCTTAGGAAGCACCAACCTTTCATAGCCAATGATCTCTTGGCATTCCTTCACAAATACACGTCCTATTTATTACAGCCTGATTATCCTATCTGCAGAGTTAATAAACTGTTCCTCTTGTGTCCAGAGAAGCAGAATGCTGTGGGTAACCACGTCAGGTATCTGGCTTGTCACTTTACAGTAATTCAACTGACTGTAGGAGGGCTAAGGATTCTTAGAGGTTCCCTTGGTTGTGCCATTTAGAGAAGAGTCACCATCACACCAAAGGTTTTCGGTGACTTAATTTGTCATGCTGTGTCTACTAGTTTTAGCTGCTGGCAGTGCACTTAATGGAAACTTAAAACCTTTTGAAGTAAAATTAAGGCGAAACTTTTAATTACTTATAATAGCTGATTAAGATAAATCCAATATAAAGTTAAATTTTGAAATAGTTGTCAGACTTTACCATCTATCTATATCAGTCCCTCAAGAAAGAAAATGAAAGATTTTTAAAAAATATTTTATTTATTTATTTTTAGAGAGAGGAGAAGGGAAGGAGAAAGAGAGGGAGAGAAACACCAATGTATGGTTGCTTCTCATGCACCCCCCTACTGGGGCCCTGGCCTACAACCCAGGCATGTGCCCTGACTGGGAACTGAACTGGCAACCCTTTGGTTGGCAGGCCCATGCTCAGTCCACTGAGCCACACTAACCAGGGCTGACTGAAAGATTTTGTCATAATCTTCCCTGGCTGGTGTGGCTCACTTAGGGGGAGCATCGTCCCATGACCGAAAGGTTGCTGGTTTGATTCCTGGTCAGGGCACGTATCTAAGTTGTGGGTTTGACCCCCCATCCAGGTAGGTACAATCCCCAGTCCAGGTGCATATGGGAGGCAACCAGTTGATGTTTCTCTCTCACATCTATGTTTCTGTCTCCCCTTTCCTGTCTCTCTAAAAGCAATGGGAAAAGAAAAGATTTTGTCATATCTAAAACTACTGTGAGACACTGAATTATAGTAGCTAAAAACATAATATGCAAAAAATGTTCAATTACTTAATTTAATAATTTAAATTACTTGAGATAAATTTATAATCTAAATTTGAGGTTTTAAGTTAGGTGAAACACTTTGATTTTTTCTAAAAGAGAAAATTTGAAAAAGTTAACCCCCAAATAAATGGATTATTTTATTTGCTTGGGTTAACTTAAAAGGATTAAAATGATTGCTAACTTGCGGGTTAGTTGGACTTTGTTAATTGTTATAATTCCTCTTGTAAGTGACAAGTCAGTCATTTTCAAATTCATAGGAATGAACAAAAAAAAAAAGAGGCAGGGCTAAGACTTCTCAGTGGTAAAAAGATTAATTTTTTTCAAAATGACAATGAGATAACACTTCATACCCATTAGGATGGCTATGATCAAAACAAACAAAGCAAAAACAGCCCCCAAAGTCCCAGAAAATACCAAATACTGGCATGAATGTGGAGAAATGGAACCCTTGCCCCCTGCTAGTAGAAATGTAAGATGGTACAACTTCTGAGGAAAATAGCATGGCAGTTCCTCAAAAAAGGAAACGCAATTACCATAGGAACGAACAAGTCCACTCCTACTTGTAGGCCCAAAAGAGTGGAAAGACGGTACTAGAACAGATATGTTTGTGTGCCAGAGGTCATAGCAGCATTAACCACAGCGGCCAAAACGTGGCAACCACCTGGTGCCCACGGCCAGACGCATGGCCGAACAAAGCGTGCTGGGTGCACACAGGGGAGTATCGCTCCGCCCAAACAAAGGAAGAAATACTGGTAATACGGGTACACGCTGCAATGTGGAGGAAGCTTGAAGACGTTATACTTAGTAACATAAACCAGTCACAAAAAACAAACATTATGTAATTCCAATTATAGGAGGTATCCCAAATAGTCAGTTTACAGATACAGAAAATGGCATGGCGGTGACTGAGAGTTGGGGCAGAGGAGCTATTTCACGGGCACCGAGTTTCACTTTGGGGTGAGGGACAAGGTCTGGTGGTGGCGATGGGTGCACAGGAATGTGACTCTATGTAATGCCACCAAATGGTGCATAGGAAAATGGTTAAGCGTTGTGTAGACCTTACCATAGTAAAAAAAAGTGATGTGTGAGCATGTGGCTCTAGCTCCGCCTTTGCAAAACAGCTACTTTCTACCTGCCCTTAGATTTGCCCTCAGGGATTCTCTCTCCCTATTGGCTCCTTGGCATAGATTGCTACTTAGTTTCTGTAGTCCTCAGTCTTCTCTTCCATCAAAGGAAGGAGAGGAATTGGGTAATCTCTGGCTCTCCTTGAGCTGTTATGATCACCTTGGATGATTAAGTGGAAAAATCTCAGCCACTAGTCTATTTAAAATAGACTATACTTTTGGTTTAGATTTTTGCATCCGAGTCCTCTTAGGAAAACATTGTGGACCGTGAGTGTACTTTTTCTTGTCAGCTGTACCTCTTGATGGCCACAAGCATGTTGTTTTGCTACAGTTCATTAGTATCTTGGCAAATGTCTTAAATGTAAAATATTGGTTGGAAAAAGCAAATTTCATCATTTAAATATAAAATTTCACCATATAAACTTGACACTAAAGCGTTGTATCTGCATTATCATTAGCAGTCAATGACAGAAAAGCAAACAGTATTTCCTAATGTAAAACTTTGACTTTCTAAACCAAAATTCATTATCGTATGATGTGAACAACACAAATGAGATAGCCGTTGACCTAATAGCCAATGTTTTCTCAAGTGCTGTGTAAAATTACACATCTCCAAATTGTATGTATGTACAGGGACACTGAGGCACAAAAGATGCAATTTAATACATTAATAAAGGAGAGAGAATTAGAAAATAGTTTCCATGTTAAACTCAATAGGATGGATCCTTTGTCTCCTGCGATGGCCTTACTCTAAGTAAAGTATACTGCTCCTCAGGGTAGACTTGGTTATTCTACAGAAACAAATAAATCTGGGAACTCCAGTGACTTAAAACCTAAAAATTCATCATTTGCTCATGCAAGTCTTTTGCCAGTCCAGTGGTTGTCCTGGCTGCTTGTTTCCAGCTGCGTCTCAGGGGCCCAGGATGTCTGCTGTGTCGCTACCATCTCACCACGGGCCTTCTGGTTTGCACGAGGTGCGGTGGGGGGAGTATGTGCAGGGGCATTTCCTTGTCTTAGCCTGGGAGACAACACATGTACTCGGTCTCCCAGTCCATTGGCCAGAGAAAATCCTATGACCCTACCTAACTGCACAGAGACTGGGAAAGGTGGGTGACGTGTACGCAGGGGGCATTAGATAAATGTCTCTGCCAAAATGAGGTCCTTCAGTCGGAGCCACGCCCCGAGAATGTTGGCCGCAGGATGTGTGAAAGGGCCCAAGTAGCTGCTGGACTAGCGTTCCATTCCTGGTCTAACAAATCCCACAAACGGCAGCTTAAACAACACTTGCTGACTGTCTTAGGGTCTGTGGGTCGGAAGTCCAACACGGTCTCAGAGGGCCGCCGTCAGGTGACGGAGGGGCTGCCCACTTCTGGCAGCTTTGAGGGTGAGTCTGTTTCTAGGGTGTCCCATTTGCCAGACCCGGTTCTCTTTCTCTGTCTTTAAAGCCAGTAACGTTGCAACTCTCTGACCCTTCTCGGTCACACCTCCCTCTGACCAGAGCCAGGCCAAGTTCTTGGCTTTTAAGAACTCATATGATCACATTAGGCCCACGTGCATAATCCAGGATAATCCACCCATCTCAAGGTCCTTAGCATCAGTCACATCTGCAAGGTCCCTTGTGCCATGCAGAGTAACATCGTCACAGGTTCCGGGGTTTGGGATGAGGACATCTTGGGGGCGACGGGGGAAGGGCTCATTACTCTACCCGTCCGTTACTTTCTTTATCATGACGAAATCCACTTCTGAAAATGCAATGCTAATAAATGGCTGCCACTTTAGAGCAACACAGTTTTTAATAGAAGCTTCTGGTGTCTTTTTAAAAATCTCTTTAAAAAACCATCGGTTTATCATTTGGTCACAGAAGATCAGCCTTGAGACCAAGTTTTTAGCATTTCTATTTGTGGTGGAGAGCGAGTTTCATGTTTCCGTCAGGTAGTCCTGTCATGAGCAACGCCATCCCATCCCGGTTTGGGTTGGATATCTCCCTTTCCTGTTCTCAGGCTGTATATATAACGTGGGTGCTGCTGACCTTACACAAGGCTCTGCTGGCCCATCCAAAATTTGACATCATCCAATCACAATGATTTATGCTAAAAAAATCCCCCCAGGAGAGTGTATTGCAGGACTTGGGTGAGATTGTTTTGAAAGAGGAGTCCCGAGTACGATGCCAGCGTGGAGTTGCTGGAGCACGCCTCTCCACAGAGGGGATGAGCACACCTGGGAAGGAGCCACCGCAGGGGAAGGCAGGGCTGGGGGATGAGACGGAGTCCTGGCCCCCATTCACCTTGTCCAGGCATCTGGATCTAGACCTGCCTGTGACTTTTATTTCAAAAGTCTATACATTCTCTTTTTTATTTAAGCAACTCAAATTCAGGTGCCCGACACTTGCAACCTCATGAGCCTTGACTGACAGAGGCAATACAGTTAAACAGCAGTAATAAAGTCACACTCACATGCTCCAGAGCAATTTCAGGTCAGTGAGAATACCCCCACAGGTTCTGCCTGCCCTGAATAACTGGTGACATCATTTATAAAAATCCCACCCCTAATTGCCCAGCAGATTATTCCTCCTCTGGCGCTCCATAAACCCACAGAATTGTCTGTAGCTATGGCAGGCAGAATGCTTGTGGGTATTTGCTTCTCACTTTATAGTCATGCAGGGTGTTGAATGCTCTGCCGGAGACCAGGCCAACCACAGGTGCATCACAGACTGTCACGGCCAAGTACGATCTGCATTCCGTGGATTCACACCGAAGGAAGGGATGTGAAAAATGGATGACGGCGACCGAGTAAGGAACATTTATGAGAGTGAATTGACAAGCATTTAATAAACTTTGAATGAGGGCAGGAAGGTCGCTTTTTTTTTGTTTTTTTTTTTGTGTGTTTTTTTTAGCAAGCGTGTTGTGAATGTCAGGATCCAGATCCAAGAAAATGGAAAAAAACTTTTTTATAGCTTCCTGTTCTCATGTTTTTTCTAGATTATTTGGCTATTGTTAGAAGATTTATATTCCTCAATAATTATTCACTTATATATACAATTTATTCATTCTGTTTAAGAACCCAACAGTACTAAAACTGAAAAAAATCTTACTAAAGTAGCAGAACACAAAATATAATATTTTGATCATAAAACTGTGTGTATATGTACAAAGGGAGTTAATATGAAAAAACAATGTTGGAGCAGTAAGATTATGGGTAATTATTATTTTGCTTAAAAACTTGGTTAATGTTATTAAAGAAATATTTGTTAAATACTGTATTTTGGGTAGAGATAAGAATAATCAGCTTGCGTGTATGAATGTTTATTCAGATATGCTCTGATCACATGGACGTGTGTGGCGGCTTCCCTGTGACTCACTGATCTGATGCAGACTGTCCTTAATTTCCCAGTCGCCTTGCCTTCCTCCTGTGACATTTTCCCTGACCTCTGTTCCCGGGGGTCAGAATTAACATGGTCTTGGGAACCTGTCCTGATTTTGCCTCTTGAATTCCCCAGTGACTTCTCAGCAGCTGTGTAAGAGGTGAGGTAAAGCTATTTTGTATCGATCCCCTGGTTCTAGCCGTCCAACATGGATAAGGCTCTGGAAATCAGTTCCTGGACAGCTCGAGGGCAGCTAGCTCTTTGGCGTACTTAGAGAGAAAGCACATAGCCGGATCCCAAGTCCCAAGAGACTAAACGTTGCCCTCTGCCACATGAAAGTCCCTGCTTTTCTAACTTGATTTTTTTTTTCTGACCTGAAGTAAATTAGGCAGAAGAGGTTTCCAGAAACATCTGTTAGCAAGTCTGGTATTTGAGCGGTCCTTTCTCATCACAAAACCCAGAAGGCTCTCAACCAGGGGATGAATATAAAGTTCCTGGTTGGGCCAGTCCAGTAAGTGTGAGGGGGTAAAGGGGGCTAGAGAGGATTATGGTGGACTCTGCCCCACCGCCCCACCCCACGGACAGGAGGCTACCACACAGCTCTAGCCATTCCTCATTGTGTGCGCACGAAACAGTCCTGTGCAAAAAGAAACCTAAAACCTGAGAACCGCTTGGAAGCTTCTTAAATGTGTGGATGCTGCACCCCCACCCCACCCCACCCCACCCCACCCCAGCTATTCTCATTCAACAGGTCGGGGGTAGGCCCATGATTCCGAATTTGTGTCTCATCATTTAAAAAAAAAAATGACTACCATTTATTGTGTCAAACACTGTCTCATTTTGATGCAGTCAGTCCTAGGATCATTCTTTGAAAAACATCCTTAAAAGATATTGAATGAATGATTGGACAGACTTTTTCAGGTTTTAACCTGTAGCTAGTGAAGGGGATCAGCACACCACCCCAAAATATGCTGTTTTGGCATACTGATTATTTGGAGCTAGAGGAAATTGAGAAACAGGAGATGTAGGAAGGATGCTGTGCCCTCTCCCCTTTTATGCCTAAAAGCAGAGCACGAATTTCCCACGAGACAGGTGCCCTCCCTGCACCGGTATCATCACCTGAGACAGGGAGTTGATGCCGAGATTAATCTGCGCAAACACATCTTACTAAGTGACCTTTATCTTTGATTATTTCTCCTTTTTATTTACTTTCCCTCAGTTTACCATTTTAAAAGCCCAAACCCCTTTTCTTTGGTCTTCAATGTATCATCCTTTCTTAAAAATGGTATATCTGCTGTCAGGCCTAACCACTTATTGGAGATTTTCATTTTTTTTCTATGAAAATGCCTGTGTATTAACATCAAATACATTTTCATAGTTTTTTCCTGTTCACCTGTCTCTGTCAGTTTAATTTGCAGGCTCCAGTCACTAAACCTAAGAGGGTATAGGAAAAACTTTTCCTCCCCTACATTAGTATTCACTTAGTTGAGAAGTAGACCATCCGCTAGCTCCCTGACCACCTGGCCTAAATCATTTAAGACCATTGTCTGTCTGGTGCAGCACTGGACTTCCAACTCTCTGGGCAAGATGTGAGCGTGGCAGGAAGGTCAGGGAAAGCTGAATTTTGTTGGTTTTTGCTGGACTGAGACTGGGGATGGTACCTGGTCAGTATTGCCCTCTTGAGACTTTGGCCTTGGTGTAGGAGTGTGGACCTTTATAAAAAGAAAAAACTTGAAGGAAATTCAGAGTTCATTCTGCTCACTCTAATACTCTCCTTTGTACCTCATTTCACTGGCCATGTTTCCATGTTGAAAAAACAAAATTACTCATTTCTCCTCTGACTCTTCTATTGTTGACCTTAGGCCTGAAGGTAGACTCATTTCTTCTGTACTTGGGTGTTGGTTTTTCAAAGCTTATGAATATGACAGTTGGGGAAATGATACAAAATAGAGTATAATCAAGGACCCAAATAGGAAGCACGTGCTCTGAGTTAATGTATGTCAGTGAGGGTCCACATTAAAATAAGATTGGAATATTGTAGTAACCTCAGGGTGGTGGGGTTTGAGATGAACCATCAGAAATATGTGGACTGGGTATAGATAAAGGAAGACTTGACTGATTTCCAAGGAGGAAAATTCTTGGATACTATGCTCGTTCCCTAAGCTTTCTTTGAAACTGGTGCAAAAAGGACCTTCTCTTCTCTCAATCTTCAATAATTATTTAACGATTTTTGGTTTAATTTCAATTGTGTTTGCTTTTCTTGTCTACATTAATGGCTCACCAGTTTTCTCTATTAATTTTCAGACTATATTTGTTCACTTTTCTAATCAGTCAGCTTCAGTGGGGACCTGAGTATAGTGTTACAATGAGCACATCACCACACACACACACACTTCTTATAAGTAAAACTCTTACTTATCATTAATAAAAACATAAATAAGAGCTAGGCTTGGTGATACCCTCCTAAGCCTTCTTTAGCCTAGGTTTGTCTAGAAATAACTGGAAATTACTGATGATTATCCATGTCATTCTGATTTTTGGAGTCATTGATTTTTTCCACTTGGAATAGAATGATTTTTCATGCCATTACCTAGCAGTGTTATGATTTAACAAACCAGTTTAATTTCTTGAGGAATATTTCAGAACAACATGGAATGAGTTTCACTACGTAAGCTTCATGAAAGCAAGGCATTCATCTTTTTTGTTAACTGTAAGTAGATGCCTAATTTTATTGAGTGGAATAAAATTGACTATAATTTAAATCATGTCTCATTTTTTTTGATTTATCAGAGACTATTTAAAAATTTTTAAAAATTTTTTCAGTTAGAGTTGACATTCAATATGACATTAGTTTCAGGGGTACAGCACAGTGGTTAGACATCTGTATAACTTATGGAGTGGTTCCCCTAGTAAGTCCAGTGCCCACCTGGCACCATCCACAGTTACTATAGTATTATTGACTGTACTCCCTGTGCTGGCACCATAGGGTGCCAGTGTAATTTTATATCTGCCAGTTTGTACCTCTTAATCCCTCCACATTTTTCACCCACTCCCCATTCCCCCTCCCATCTGTCAGCCATCAGTTTGTTCTCTGTGTCAGAGTTTGTTTCTGTTTTGTTTGTTCATTTACTTATTTTTTTAGATTCCATGTGTAAGTGAAATAACACGGTATTTGTCTTTCTCTGTCGGACATATTTCACTTAGCATAATATCCTCTAGCCTCATCCTCACAGATGCTAAGATTTCATTCTTTTTTTTATGGCTGAGTAATATTCCTTGTATGTATGTACCACATATTCTTTATCCAATTGTCTATTGATAGATATTTATGTTGCTTCCATACCTTGACTATTGTAATAATGCTGCAATGAACATAGGGATGCTTATATCTTTTCAAATTAGTAATTTGGATTTCTTTAGATAAATTTCTAGAACTGGAATTGCCGGGTCATATGGTAGTTCTATTTTTAGTTTTTTGAGGAACTTCCATACTGTTTTCCATAGTGGCTGCACCAGTCTACAATCCCACCAACACTGCACGGGGTTCCATTTTCTCCACATCCTCGCCAGCACTTGTTGATTTATTGATGGTAGCCATTCTGACAGGTGTGAAGTGATATCTCATTGTGCTTTAAATTTGCATTTCTCTGATGATTATTGACGGTGAGCATCTTTTCATATGTCTATGGCCATCTGTATGTCCTCCTTGGAGAAGTATCTATTCAGGTTCTCTTCCCATTTTTTAATCAGACTTGTGTGCTTCTTTGGTGTTAAGTTGTATGAATTCCTTATATATATATTGAATATCAACCCCTTATCAGTGTATCATTGGCAAATATCTTCCAATCAGTTTATCTTTTCATTTTGTTGATGGTTTCCTACACTGTACAAAATTATGTCTTATTATTTAGACTAATTTATATTTCTGCTTAAAAAATAACTGATACAGACTTAAACCTTTTTTCAACCAAATGATGTGTTCTCTAGGAAAAAAGTTTTATTCTGAACCCAGAAGTTAAAGTTTTTCTCAAATCAGTTGTTTTTCAGAAGAGAGGCCAACTATTTAGTAAGACTTGAGCTACAAAGAAATATTAGCTTTTATACCATACTGCTTTAATAAAAAATAAATTTACAGAAAACATAATTAAATATAAGAGTCTGCTTTACCCCTCTTACTTGTTAGCTAAGCCAGTAGGACCACAGGGTCCTGGCTCAGGAACCTTGTCAGTTTCTGTGAGTCGTAGGTACATTTGTGACAATGTCTTACACTATTCAATGTGCTTTTCTCTTTTGTTTTCCTGAATCCAAAAATCCTTTGTACTACTCCACTGTAAGCAATTGTCTGCCTGAGGAGAATTTGGAATTTGTTACAAAGAAAATACCAACGGGCTATACTCAGCTTTTGACCTTCAAAATTGGGTTATGCAGCAAGCCATGTGTGGCTGACCATATTTTCCAAAGATGTCCAGGGCCATGTGTTGCTCATCCCACATGCTCTTCTGAAATGTGAACTGGCCGAACCCTGTGAAGAGGTGAAATCTGGCTCTCTGTCCCTCGAATCTGGACTGGCCTTAGTACTTACTTTCTCATAACTAATGGAATAACCATACTTCCATTGTACTGGTCCATTTGAGGTTAGGATGAGTTGGATTGTGTGACCCTGCTTTGCATGTGTAGCATATCTGAAAGGGACAGACGCCTGCAGGAAAAGGAAGGGGCTGAAGGAATGGTGCAGGAGCTGCCCTGTGTTTCTTTCAACAAAATCTTGGAGCACGAATCCAGCTTTAGAGCCATGAAGAAAGGGAGGCACAGCCACATGTTAGACTCAGCAGGGCTGGGACTCAGGACCCTGCTGTTCTGTTCGTCTCCATTGTTTCCCCTGAGAACTAGGTAGTCAGGGTTAATGTTAAAAAGTCTCTGACAAATAACAGAAAAACCTGCCTGCTCCCCTAAACACCTGTGAATCCTTTCATTTTGGAGCTGCTTTCTCCAGGGACCTGAAGCCGTCACCTCAGTGTCGATGGAAACATGAACTTGAGAGTAACCACTGCGGAGACCTGTGGGCTCACACACAATTCAGGCGCCGGGCCCTCGGTTATACCCATTGCTGCTCCTATGGGACATGCTCTCATTCAGGGCACTGGGTACATATTTGAAGATGAATGTGCAGGTTGTTTTGTTAACTTATTACAATTTTTAAAAACACTACAAATTGAGAGTCTGCTCCTGCAAAATCAAAATCACACCTGAGTCTTTAAACTGAGCTCACCCAAGCTGACAAATGAGCTTTGAGTCACCAGATTCTATACCAGATGATTGGGTTGTAATGGCCAGCAGTTTAAGACTCCTTCTCCTTGTTCTATCTGTCTGTCTGTCTATCTATCTATCTATCATGTTTATGACAACATTTTGCATTTATGGCTGGCAGCTAAGAGGTCTGCTTATTCCCTTTAAGTTCAAGTGTGGACCCTTGGCTTGTTGACAGAGCAGCTTTATGACTAAGCCAGCCCCGCTGTTGTCCCAGAAACTCTCCAAACACTCCCTCTCCTGCAAATGTTGTGTGCTCGATGGGGCTCAGCCTCAGAACAGGGCCAGGCTTTCCACTTCCAAAGGTGCCTTAACCTGTCCACTGCTTGTACATCATCCTCTCTTAGGCTATTTAGAAAAGTTGCTTTTTGGTCCTCTTTTCATCTCTGTATTAAAGCATTGCTTTTTTTTTTAATTGGAAAATAATCACTCCCCCACAAAATGCAGAAATAAAGACATAATTCTAATCTTTCACTCTGGAGTTTAAAATGATCAGCCTTCTGTAACACTTGGGACTAAATGTCAAAACATGTCTGCGACTTGTTCCTTATTTTAAAAGTTTTTACTTTCTCCCTAAGAAGATAGCTGACCCTAAGAAGTCCACTCTCTGGCTGTTATCACTGCTTTGGAATCCACAGCAGTCACCACAAAGAAGGCAATACTGAGGTCAGGAACCTTTGCTCACAGTGAATATCTGTCCTCATTAGATATGACCCATATGTCCCAGGGCCACAGGGGTTATTTAGAAAATCATAATTCTGTCCTAGGTACTGAATCGCTACAGGTTTACCTGGAACCATTCAGTCAGAACAACGCTGAGGAAGGAGTGCTCTGTGCAGAGCTGGAGGCTGGAAGGCTGGACCTTCCACATCTGGGCATTTCCTGGGGCTAGACAGCCTTCTGCCCATCTCTTCCCTCTCTATCCTGCTTTCCCCCTTCTTCCCGCACCTGCTCCTTCCTACAAAACAGGACTACCTCTGCCTCCAGTAGGGCATATTTCAGGGTTTTTTTTTTTCAAAGAAAATATTGCATGTATAATCAGTCATGTGTTATATAGGGAACTCTGAATCAAGTTAACTGATCCAGCCAGCTCTCCTCCTCTGTTGACTGATATTTGCACAATATTAGGAATCCATTCAGGCCATTGAAATATTCTCTAGCATGTTTTTAAGCTCTCTGGCTCCTAAATTCCTATGTTAATGATAAAGCTGAAGTTAACGCTTTCAGGATGTTACTGTTATGCTACCCAGTATATTATTAAGCTTCTCATTTGATATCAGGGAGGGTCTTAATTACTAGATAGAATCATGTCAATCAATCACTTCTGTAGCACATTAATCTGTGTTCTAGTATGATAAAAGTTACTTTTGAAATAAAATACATTAGAAGCTGAAAAAAGGTTAAGCATTTTCATATTCTCAAATGTTTTTTTAAAAATGTGTTTTCATAAAGTAGAACATCTATTCTAATACAAAATTTTGACAGATGAAGTAGGAATGAGAAAATTCTCTGATGGCTAATTCCTGGGAAGAAAACTGAAAAAAGAAAACACTGTATAGGCATATTTCCAGCTTCTAAAATTGTATTATTCCATATATACATAAATTTGGTTTCCATAAATAATGTTGAAATTTCTCCAGGTTCTTACCTCTTATTGAAGGAGTGGCCTGCTTAAGTATGCCTGCTTTCACATCAAGAATTACTGTATTGTCTCACTCTTAACCTGAGGACCTCAGCTTCCACATTCAGAACTATCCTACTGGGAATCCATGCTTCGACGAAGTCTTTCTTCTTTATCTTTTGTAATGTGGTGTTACTTCTGCAGAGGTTTGGCATGGGTTAGTCAGGGACAGATCGTATTCCTTTTTCACAACCTTGATCCTCTGAGAAACTTTCTATTTTTTTTACTTTTTTGGACTGAATATATACTTCTCTTTAAAATTGCTGTAAATAAGATAATCTTAAAAGGATTCTGATATAATATAGCATATGAGATGTAGTTCAATTTGGTGGAATCAAATAAGGGTAACATGTGAGGGACCTGCCGTATAACAGTATTTATTTCATTTGCTTGCTTATATTAAAAGTCTATTTAAAAGGTATAGAAGATAAAGCATAAAACCTTTAATGAAGAAAAGTTTTAGAGAAGAAACACAAACCAAGTTGACCCGAAGTTTCCAACTGAAGTTATATGAAACTTATGATAAGGTTGGTTCTTTAAAACTAAAGACAATTTTTCTTTTCCATTTGAATTGAATTATTTTGTTTTCAATGCAAAGGAGGCATTCTTTAGAAAGAGGAGCAACGTCGGTAGAAGGGGTAGGAGACACTGCATGTTAGTAACCTATCCACCTACCCTAACGGTAAAAACATTCAGCTTGGGTAATTACATGTAGGTGCTTCATACTGTACTAGCCATGATAACTTCTGTGGGTTTTTCTTTCGTAAACCACAAAGCAGAGAACACAGAAAAAGAAAGAAAAGAGTCAGGAACCACAGGGAACTTCTGTTCTCTGAATGAAGGGGTACAGAGTACCCCTATTCAGGTCTGGAAGTTGAGATCAGAACTGAAGACATGCAAGTGACCTCTTACTTTGATAAGCAGATGTGACAGACACTTGTGCAACTCATCAAAAATGCAGATTCCTGCATCTCAACACAAACATCCCAAATCAGAACCTTTTTAAGAAAGACTTAGGAATTTAAACATCCCTAATTCTCCAAGACTCACCTATGCTAACATTTGAAATCCAAATAGAGCCAACTTAGAAATTAAAAAAAATTACACAAAGCTAGTTAAGCCTCCTTCTAATAATATGTTTGCGACCTAAGATCAAGCTAAGGAGCAATTAGCAATCAATAATATTTTGTGCGAGGCAGCGCGAATTGTTACCTCAGTATTTCATTTCTTATAACTCTTGCTCTAGATTGTAGTTTTGCGTTCATCTCTTAGGAAGTGGCCAAAAAACTAATACTCATGAAAGACTTTCTAAAATGGGAAAAGGTGTGGCCAAGTAGATCTGTCTTCGGGAGCTAGCTTCAGCCTCTCGCTCTCCCTGTGCTTTGGTTTTTCTCTTCTGCTGACTATGGGTTTGGACTGCATCAGAAGCTGTGAAGGTGAGTGGAGCAGGCCCGGGTGCCTGTCAGGAGTGGTGGGAGATGGGGCTACTGGAGAGAACTCATTGCGTTTAAGGGTGCCGCCACTGTTGTGCTCTAACCAAATGCTGACGGGAAAGAACTCAGACCAGGATGACCAGCGCCCAGCTTTTCAAGGGAAGCTGGAGATCCTGCCTGTGACGTGAAATCTGATTGTTAAAAAGCTGCAACTAATGCTGAATCTGTAATGTATAGTGAGAACCACTCAAACACTTGGGATGGCTAGGGTTAACCTACAGGCGAATTTTTGCCCTTGTTAAGGTCCTTTCTAGTTCCCGAATCCTATGTATCTCCTGCCTTTCTCAGCTTTCCAGATCCATATTACCACATCGGCAACTGTAGGCACCTAGAGACAACCTAAGTACAAACCAGGAGAAGCTACTTAACAGGGTTTTTCCTTACAGACTTAATCCTACTTCGTTGTAAAATATTCGTATTAGTTTCAAAGTGACCCTATGAAGGCACCCTGCAGAGCAGATGCCTAGTTGCGGAAACTTAAATTGTCCATCCTCATTTAACATGCTATGGCTGATGACTATGCTATACAAGTAAGCTAAAACTGGATAGGACTGAAAGGTCTGACTAGCCAGAATGCCTTGGATTCATTAAGTCTGTCCTGTGCACAGTACGGCCTGTATTTCCATGCCATGTACACTTATAATGGAGACAGCTAGTTAGGACACGTTAGCTGTGCCTCACTGTTTTATAAATCATAAAGGCTGTGGGGGTCTTCCTTTACCTCTCTGTATAACCCATTCAGTCTTTGAAGGTTTGGATTTTTGTTTTGCCCTGCCTTAAATGTTAGGAACATTTAATGCAGTTTTGCTGAATTAAAAAAAAAGGTCATTTTATAATTTACAAGACCTACTTTGGTGTGCCTAATACAGCACTGATGCTCCATCCCCACACCTACTCAGTTATGAAAGCTCCAGGTTAGACCCCTGCAGTAGCCTGCAGAAGTGTTGTCCTGACGTTATTAGGTTTTGGCCCCTTGCGTTGAACTATTGTTTACTTTGTGGAAGTCCTGGAAAGGTTTGGAAGTTCCATCTGGCATTTTATACAATACTGACTCATTTGATATTTCCAGATTATTAAAGGTCTAAGTATTTATAGGAGAGTGTACCACCCTCTTTGCTCACCCGTTTTTGGAGAAGAGATCTGCTGATCCTTCCCCAAAGTGTGGACAGGGATTTCTAGAGGTATACTGAGGACACACTTGGATTGAGGTGGGTGTCCTTGCTCTGCCACAAGCCCCAGGCTTTTGGGTAATAAGACCTAGCCTTTGTCGACTCTCTGTGTGTCGGATGCTTTATGTGCATTATTTCTAATTTCACAACCACCCCGAAAGGTAGCTATTCTGATATTACAGTTGAGGAAATTGAGGCTCAGAGACAGTGAAGGACTCATCTGAGTGACCAAGCTGGAGTCCGAAACTATTCCTGTACGGTTCCAAAGTCCATATTCTGTTTGTTGCTTCCTGGCGCCTCCCAGGGCTGCAGAGTGGAAAAGAGGGTTTTCTGAGCCCGTTTTCTCATGGGAGTTGGACAAGATGGTCATTAAGTTCTCTTTGACTTCTAACATCCTCTACTGACATTTCTGGGCTTTCTGCTGCAGAGAATGTGACTCATTCTTAAGCAAAACCCCCTTTAGATGCTTTAAGATACCTCTGATCCTGGCTCAGAGTTTCAAACAGGATGTTGACAGATATGCTTAATATTAATCTTGTCTCCTGTGGTATTTGGATTCCCGCCAATTCTTTGTCACTCTAAACAATGGAGAGCATTATTTTCTCTGCTATTTTATTTTCATATAAACTACTTTATACTGTTTCTTTTTCCAGCCCTGAACCATGAGGTTATGTTTAACCAGATTGTTGACATTTCTTTTTTGCACATTTGATCAATTATAATTCAGATTTCTAAATCCTTTTTTAAAACCCATAATTATGTAGGTTCTCTTTAGGACATCATATAAAACAATGCCACATTTTTATAAAACTGGACAACAATGATAAGATGATGTCAGAGGACCACACTGCTAGTTGCCAAGGGAACCATTAGAGTTGTGTGTATTACATGCCATTAAGTAGGCTCCAACTCCTGGCCACCCAAGAATGAGTGACGTCCGCAGTGCCCTGTCCTCAGCAGCCCCGCTCAACTCCTGCAGACTCATGCCTGTGGCTTCTTTCATGGAGGCAACCCACCTGATAGTTGGTCTTCCCTTTTCCCAGCGTTATTGCCTTTCCCAAAGAACTTGCCTTCTCCTCACGTGCCCGAGGTAGGACAGCTTCCGTTTTGTCAATTTGTCTCCAGCAACGATTCTGGCTTAATTTGCTCTAGAACCCACTTGTTCATCATTCTGGTGGTCCAGGGTATCTACAGAGCTTTCCTCCAACATATTTCTAATGAATCAATTATGTTCCTATTGGTCTTCTTCACTGTCCAATTTTTGCATCCATACATACTAATTGGGAATAGGAGGGTGTAGATGATCTTAGCCTTGGTCTCTAATGACACATCTTAGCTTTTGGTGATCTTCCCTAATTCTTCCATTGCTGCCCTTCTGAGTCTCAGTTTTTTCTTAATTTCTTGGCTGCAGTCTCCATTTGAATTGATGACTGAACCAAAGTAAGCAAAATCTTTAACAATTTGATGTCTTCATTGTCTAATTGAAGTTATATATTTCTTCTGTAGTCGTGACTTTTGTCTTCTTGATGTTTAAATGCAGTCCTGCTTTGGCATTTTATTCTTTCCATTTCATCAGAAGTTGTTTTAAATCATTGCTACTTTCTGCCAGTAAGATGGTGTCATCTATGTATTTTAAGTTACAATATTTCTTCCACCACTTTTTACTCCTTTTTCTGAGTCTAGCCCAGTTTTGTGTGTGACATGTCCTGTGTACAGATTAAACAAATAGGGAGTTTTGTTTGATGGTCTGACACCTTTGCCTATAGGAAACCATTCCACTGCTCCACATTCTAGCCTGACAGTGCCTTGCTGTCCAATAGAGGTTACACATCAGGACAGTCAGGTGCTGAGCCACGCCCATTTCTTTTAGAGCAACCTGTAGCTTTTCATGGTCCATGTAGTCAAAGGCTTTCCTGTCGTCTGTAAAACATAAACGAAGCTGAAATTCTTCGGTGCACTTCAGTATCCAGCGAATGTTTGCAATTAGATCTCAAATGCCTCTTCTTTTTCTGAAGCAGCTGTTGAACAGCTGGCATTCCTTACTCTTCATAAGATAGAAACCTTTGTTGTATCACCTTGAGCATCATTTTATTTGCATGGAAAGTTAGAGCAATGGTCCTATAGTTATTGCACTCCTTGGCATCTTCTTTCTTGAAAATTGGGATGTGTATTGAATGTTTCTAGCCTGTCAGCCATGGTTTTGTTTTCTATATTTGTTGACATTCTTATTAGGGTTTTGACAGATTGAGTCTCCATGGCTTCAAGTAATTCTATTGGTATCCCAGCTATTAGAGAAGATAAAATTTAAATCCTCTCCATTATACCTATTTATTTAAAATCGGCATACACACTTATAAATACTTCTAATTTTAATGGGAGTATACTCATATTTTGAGGTCACATAGATTGTTTAAGGCATAAGCTACATATCAACTAATGTCAGCATCTTAGATACTAAGCTTATTTTTATGTGTTAGAAATGACTATTTCTGTACTTTTTTGTGCTGCTACTTGCATCCTGGAATTAATCTTTTTGGTTATTAGATTTACATGGTGACAGAACATAATAATGACAACAACGAAAACAGCCCCTTAATTATCTCAGAATTGTCTACTTTTTCTTTTAAGATAATAAAGTTCTACGATGTTTACTCTAACTTAGAAGCTTATTTCACTGCTCCAAAAACATGATGGCATCAGATAATTGTACAGCTTAATTCTGATATAAAAACTTAATAATCTCACAATAATAGTTATTGGAAACTCTCAGCTTGTTTTAGACTTAGTAGTTTGCACAATATCTTTTATTCCCATTTCTGATAATGATACTCTGCTAAAAACCACTGCTTGTAGTT
>VMDR010019508.1:0-18281 GCA_007922815.1 Macrotus californicus | reverse complement strand
TACATTTCCTATACTATTCTTAACCTCCCCCTGTCTATCTTCTACCTACCATTTATGCTTCTTATTCCCTGTACCTTTTCCCCCTCTCTCTCCACCCACCCCCCTGATGATAACCCTTCATGTGATCTCCATTTCTGTGATTTTGTTCCTCGTCTACTTGTTTGCTTAGTTTGTTTTTGTTTTTGTTTTAGGTTTGGTTGTTAATAGCTGTGAGTTTGTTGTCGTTTTACTGTTCATATTTTTGATTTTCTTTTTCTTAGATAAGTCCCTTTAACATTTCATATAATAAGGGCTTGGTGATGATGAACTCCTTGAACTTGACCTTGTCTGGGAAGCACTTTATCTGCCCTTCCATTCTAAATGAAAGCTTGGCTGGATAGAGTAATTTTGGATGTAGGTCCTTGCCTTTCATGACCTGGAATGCTTCTTGCCAGTCCCTTCTTGCCTGCAAGGTTTCTTTTGAGAAATCAGCTGACAGTCTGATGGGCACTCCTTTGTAGGTTACTGCCTCCTTTTCTCTTGCTGCTTTTAAGAATCTCTCCTTATCTTTCATCTTGGGTAATGTGATTGTGATGTGTCTTGGTGTGTTCCTTCTTGGGTCCAACTTCTTTGGGACTCTCTGAGCTTCCTGGACTCCCTGGAAGTCTATTTCCTTTGCCAGATTGGGGAAGTTCTCCTTCGTTATTTGCTCAAATAAGTTTTCAATTTCTTTCTCTTCCTCTTCTCCTTCTGGCACCCCTATGATTTGGATATTGGAACATTTAAGGACATCCTGGAGGTTCCTAAGCCTCTCCTCAATTTTTTGAATTCTTGTTTCTTCATTGTGTTGTGGTTGAATGTTTCTTTCTTCCTTCTGGTCCACACCATTGATCTGAGTCCCGGTTTCCTTCCCATCCCTGTTGGTTCCCTATACATTTTCCTTCATTTCCCTTATTGTATCCTTCATTTGTTCATCTAATTTGTGACCAAATTCAACCAAGTCTGTGAGCATCCTGATTACCACTGTTTTGAACTGTGCATCTGATAGGTTGGCTATCTCTTTGTCGCTTAGTTGTATTTTTTTCTGGAGCTTTGATCTGTTCTTTCATTTGGGCCATTTTTGTTATCTTGGTGCGCCTGTTACGTAGTAAGGGGCGGAGCCTTAGGTGTTCACCAGGGCAGGGCAACCACGTCACTATGTTGTGACGCTGTTTGTGGGGGAGGGGTCCGAGAGGGAACAATGGCACTTGCTCTGCTCTCTGCTGGTTTTCAGTCACTTTCCACGCTACCCACAAGCAAATTGGGCCCTTCTGGTGCTGATTCTGGTGCTGATTCCCGGTGGGAGGGCTTATGTATGTTCTAGGATCCTGTGGTCTCTCCAACGATCTCTCCTGTGAGGCCAGGAGTTTCTCCCGCTGCCGCCACCTCAACTCCCACAGGAGTTTTCAATCAGAGGCTTTGGTTCTTTATTTCCCCGAGCTGGAACTCTGGGTTGTGGGGCCTGTCTCGCTCCCCAGTTGTTCCTCCCGGTTCATCCTCACGAGGGAGTAGGACGCCCGGTCCGCAGCCGCCACCTCTCTCGGCCAGCCGCGCCTTTCCCAGATCCGCCAGCCACCACCCCGCCGTGCACGCAAGTCCTCTCCGCCCCTCCTACCGGTCTGAATGAAAGTTTCTTCTTTAATTTCTTGGTTGTCAGACTTCCATACGGTTCGATTTTCTGTCAGTTCTGGTTGTTTTTTGTTTTAAAATTTGTTGTTGTCCATCTTTTGGTTGTACGAGGAGGCACAGTGTGTCTACTTACACCTCCATCTTGGCCGGAAGTCCCGTAGCAATATCTTGTGTGTGATGTGGGTGGTCCCTAGCCATGGAGATCCCGTGTGATAGGAAAACCCTCTCAATGTTCCATGTAGCATCACTTTAACATTTCATTGAGCTGGAATGCATTGCTAAGACTTCTTTGTGATATTCCAGAGAAACTTGAGTGGTTTATGGGATCACATCATTTTACTTACTAATTCATCATGAGTGCACAAGCATTAAATGTGTGTTGAAAATTCCACGATCCTGGAATGGCATAATCCAAAATGGGAAATACTGAGATAAAGGTATCCTAAGTGAGTTTTTCGCTCTATTTTCCTCAGATTTGTAATTTTTAAATGACCTTTCAAACAAACCAAAAGAAGGGTAAAAGTATGGAATTTTAAATGCTCTTATATCATCCTAACAATTATTCTAACACAAATGCCTTTAGTCACATATTCATAAATACTTTAAATGAGTGGAAGCTCCTGTGCCAAGTTTCTAATAATAAAAATGAGGCAGTGCTGAAGCAATTACGTGGAAAATTGGGCCAGGAAAACGCCTTAACGAGATCATTGTAACAGTGAAGAATGGAGCTCATCCGATGCTGGGTAGGATGCAGGCCTCCACCTGCAGCGCCTGGGAAATGCAGACAGAGCACCTTCTCCACGGGGAGCTCAGACCAAGCCCTCCTGGTCAGCCACTCCACGCCAGACTTGCTGTCTGAGCCCCAGCAGGAGGAGATGACTGTGTTTAACAAAGGGGGAGGGGTGAGGACCCCAAACAAGACCCCAAATAAGACCCCAAATGAGGCACTTATCTCCTGTCCAGGGGGCAGGGACGTTGAGGTCCCAAAGATCCTGGTAAAATCTCGGGCTTCGCCCATGACCTTGAGAAAACTCTACAACCAAGTTCCACTCCTGTCTCGCAAGGTGCTTCTCAGGGGTAGATGAGATAATTTATGCAGAGCACCCGGCACTGTCAGTAGTTTCTTCCTACCCTTCTCATCTTAAATAAAACTTGTGTGTGGCATTAAGGAGCATATTCCCTATTAAATACTTTCAATACTGCTGTCCCATCCCCTGGTTTACACATTTTGCCAAACCAAATGACACTGAAGGAATGAGGAAAATTACTCAGAGCATGTATTTCTGTTGGTGTGTGTTCTATATTAAATGATTAAGTGTGCTAATACAGACTCACACTATTAAATCTTAATAGAGCCTTAAAGAGGATCCTGTCGCTGAAACACAAAAGTGCTTGTCTCTGAACCGCCTTCAGGAGAAGTCCGTGAGCTCAGAGTCACCCACAGCCTGTGTCGTTGATGGACACAGCGCTTTGTCACAAATGCCACCACCTCAGAACTTCATGCTTTCTAATCTGTTCTCCTCAGCTCAGATGCGGCCCCTGGGGTGTGCAGGGCGGTGCCCTTAGAAAGCCAACTTGGGGACAGCTGTGGGTGTGGGGATGGGCATCTACCAACGCTATGCCTGTGTCCTTTGCCCGCAGGAGGGTGCATGCACATGAAGTGCCCACAGCCCCAGTGCCAGCTGGACTGGTGCTGGCACTGTGGCTGCGAGTGGAGCCGCACCTGCATGGGTGACCACTGGTTCGACGTGTAGCTGCCACGGGGCGCGCCGCCATCGGGCTCGGAGCACGGCAACCTGCCAGCGTCAGCGACTCTTCCTGTCTCCATGCATATACATGCACCCACACACGCCCATGCAAACATGCACACAACACATATGCACACCTGTATGCATGTATGCATCACCATGCACACATGCATGCTCATGCAAACAGGCACATGCCACTCGTGCACACCACATGTGTATGCATGCCCGTGTACACATGTATGTATGCATGCACAGCTACACACAAAGCACACATAAATACAGTGCATGCATGCACACACACATGTGTGCACATGTCCATGCAGACACCCAGTTCTTTCCAAAATCACAAAAGCAGGCACAGGAGTGGCCCTGCCTCCTGTTCTGTTGTCCCTGGGAAACCAGCAGAGCCATGAGACCAGCAAGAAGCCGTGTCAGGCCTCAGCAGCACACACACCAGAGCACAGAGGAAATGCCACTCATCTCTCGGAGGGACTGTCACCCTTGAGTGAATTCAAGGCAGGCTGCAGAAGCACAGAGAGACGTTTCTCAGGTTTAATTTCCTGCCTGACCTTCAGCTGGTGCTGGGAAGCAGCCATCGGGGCAGTGGGAAGCCGTTCCGTGGGTCCAATTTGGTGACTCTCCAAGATTGACGGCAGTGGACCCTCAGAATCCTCTTCCCCACTTTAAAGCGGTGCTCTGATTTGCATTCTCACAAGGCATCACTTCCCAAAGAACCACCAGCAACAGTCAGAGCACCGTGTTTGTCCCCAAGCAGCTACCTTTACGTACCACGTTGATGGAATATCAACCTCGCATAAGTCAGCTTCCCCACTGAGTGAGAAGTTACAAGAGTTCATTTGAATGTTGCGTGTTCACATTGCCGGGAAGAAGTCAAAACTTAGTGTGCTTTCACTCAACGCAATCATTTGCAGCTTTAGAGATTGTTTTTCTGAAAATATTACCAAATCTGTCATTTGACTATAGACGTTCGTTTCACAGCCTGGAGAATAAGCTCATTGCACGTGGCTTCGCTGTAAATTTAATGAATGAGGCTCTTGGGAAGGAGGCATTTCAGCGGTGGCTTCATCCTGCCTCTCAAGGTTGAGGAGAGTGCAGGCCGTCAGAACAGACGCTTCCAGGAAGGCGCGCTTCCGGGACCGTCAAAACGGAGCTGCACCCGCCCGCCTGTCCAAAGGGTTCCTGCTCTTTGTGCAGACCCACGTATTCCCGACCTGCAGAGCTCGGGGGCTACTCCCAGGGACACCCTTTTCCCCAGGGCAGGGACCCACTCTGGGAAACGTCCTTGTGTTAGTGTGGACTGGAGTGGAGTGCTGATCAAGGTTCCTTTTCCTTTTTTTTCTTCCTTTTTTCTTTCTGAAGCAATCGCAGCACATCAGAAAGATGTGTCTACATGAAACACGGCAACCTCGATCTCTGCGGCACAGGCCGCTTGTGCACATGTGTGACCACTGTCTTCTCGGGCAGGTGGTGACGTCACTGAGCACATGGTGAGCTCACTCACATGTGGGGTCCCTTTGCATTTAGGGACCCTAGAAATGAGAAAATAAGCAGCAAGTCCCTCTTTGTGGAAGTGGCACCAGGAATCCTGCTGTGGGGGAGAGGAGGCGACCTCAGGGCATTTCCCCAGGACATCTGCCCTTCTTTCCCCAATCCAGGACAGGTGGGGGAGGAGCAGCCACTGTGTCCAACAAGCCACCACCACCGCCCCCCACACCACCCCAGGCTGCCAGACTCAGTCAGGAAAGTTGGGCAGAGATAATGGAGAGCAGAGGTTTGAGAGTGGGGGACAGAGGGAGGTCCCAACAGCTGGTGTCCATGCTCAGCCCGAAACCACTCCGGGCCTCACCCGCGTTCCGGACAATCCCAGTAAGCCGCAGCAGCTTGCACCAGGGGGCCCAGCATTTCATGGCCTCCATGGCTCTGGGTTCCGCGGTGCTGCCACTGCTGCCGCCTCGGTGCAGATGAGCAGGGTTGAGCAGGCGTGTGGCGGCCGCACTCAGGCGTGGTCAACGTCCCCAGGTCTCTGGTCCTTTCCTTGTGGTTCTTTCTTTTGGTATTTTGTTTGGTTTTTTTTTTTAGAATAGAATACTGATTCTTAAAACAGGTTAAAGGAAAAACAGCCACTATCAGTGAATGTGAGTCACAAACTACTCTAAATAAACTTGTCTGAGTGTGGATGGCATCTCAAAATGTGAGCATCGCCAAAGAATAAAAATAAAGGCTTTGCTGAAGAATCTCTATTTTTCTCTGAAGTGCGTAAAGAAATACTTGACAGCTAGGCTTAAGGTTGTATTCAAATTGTCAATAAAAGCATCAGAAAAGCTTTTGAGTCCGTCTTTGAAGATATCTTCTCCATAAATGCTGAAAGGTGTGGGAGGGAAGTCTGGGAGCCCCCCTCAGGCCCCTAGAGGGCGCCCTGGTGAGGTGAGCGCCACTTTCATCTAGATTCCGAGCTCCAGACAAGTCCTGGTTGTTTTTCTTTTTAGAATAGTGTAGTTTCTGCCCTGGCTGGTCTGGCTCAGTGGATTGAGCGTCGGTCTGCAGACCAAAAGTTGCCAGTTCGATTCCCAGTCAGGGCACATGCCTGGGTTGCAGGCCAGGTCCCCAGTAGGGGGCGCACAACCACACATTGATGTTTCCCTCTCTTCCTCCCTTCCCCTCTCCCCTCTCTAAAAATAAATACATAAAATTTTAAAAATAAATAAAATAACATAGTTTCTTAAGTGCTTTCAACATTTGAAAGTGCTCTACTGAGCAAACCGTCCTTTAAAAATCAAAGTTATTTCCCTGCCTTATCAGCCAACTTTTCCAGTAAGTGTTTCAACAGAAGATTGAGTGGGAAAGATCCTAAGGATTTCCCTGGAACGTCACTTGAGATCAGGTCAGTGACTCCACGTTGCTCTCAGAGCGGGTGTGTGGCGCTGCCTTTCTCTTAGTGGCTGGGGTCTGTGCCTCCCACGGCGCCTGTGTAGGAGTGACCTGGGACGGACATTCTGGAAAGGCAAACAGCACACCCTGAGGACCCCTTGGTGCCACGCACCTGAGGAAACGCTCTTAGAAAACACAGTTTCTAGGACCCGCGGGTCTGACATTACAGAGCAGAGAGGCAACAGAAGGGGGTGCATAACCTCAGGGCCAATACAACGTCCAGCTCCTGGGGATGTCACCAGGACTGAATGAATTAATTCACGTAGAGCACTCACGTGCCTTGTACATAGGAAGTGCTCAGGAAGAGTCACTATTATTAATACGTGAACAAGTCAGTGGAGACCACCAAACTCACAAAAACACAAATAATGCACACTCACGGCGAGTGCCAGGGACGCGTGTTTGAGCGTGCGGGCACAGTGAGCCATTTCGTGGTCGAGGCAGGGGGCTGGCCCATGCCTGGATTAGGTGGGCTGGATTACCGGCTGCACAGCCCGCAAGGTTTCCTCCACAGGCCAGTTGCCATCTGTATTTGAAAGGCTTAAAGGGACAAGCCCCAGCTGTCCCACAGATGAGCTCCAGGGTGTAAAGGGCTGACTTGGTGGGTGGGAATGAACAAGCACAGAGGCAGAGTGTTTATTCAAAAAGCAGCAGCAATGTGGCGGAACCAGCGTCACTGTGCGGGTGGGAACACGTCCCACCACCATGGGTGCCCCTGCGTGGCCACTTCTGATACCATGGAGGGAATCGATATCAGTGTTTAGAAGAGAATTCTAGTTTAAAGCAACATCAAGCCCATCTTCGGGTACCCACTGTGAATGAACTGCCCAACCACAAACATTTAAGATATTTTTCTACAGTTTAAGTAATTATGAAAAGAAGGCGGGAAGACCTGTTTGCCGCACAGGTTGCTGGCATGGCCTCAGCGGGGCCGTGGTGTTCCCTGAGGAGGGGGCTGACACAGTCCACTTTGTCACGGAGGCAAGAGGTCCCCAGCCCCAGAAGACCGACTCACACGAATGCAGCTCACGAGAGAACAAGGTACGACACACGGAGAACTATTGACAACTGATACTTACAACAGGAGCTCACCTCTGATCTGCACCTGCAGGTCAGGCGTCCCTTCTTCACAGCCCCTCCTCCCGCCTTTGACTGGCCACCCTCAGGTCTCCATCTGAGGCCGTGAACCGGGTGCCACGCCCTTCCCCCAGGGTTTAATAATTCACTAGGATGGCTCACAGAACTCAAGAAAGTGCTTTACTCACCCTTCCCAGTTTGCCGGAAACAATGCAAACTCAAGAACAGCCACAGAGAAGAGCCTCAGGGCAGCCGTGGGGTGGGGGGTAGGGGATTTCCTGCCCTCCCCAGGTGTTTCCCCTCCCGGGGGCCCAAAGTGCTCACCAGCTCAGCAGCTCCCCAAGCCATTGTTGAGGCTTTCACGGAGGTTTCATTAAGTAGGCACCATTAATAATTGTATTATTGTCCATTAGTAATTTACCCACCATGCAGCTGCTCTCTCCCCCTTCAAGGCCAGGGCTTAGAGCTGGAAGTCAGGCCTTGGTTACTCTGGCCAGCAGCCCCGTCCTGGGGCCACTGGGTCCCCAGCCATGGTCTTCCCTGCAGGGATTACAAAGGCAGTAGGAGCCATGTGCCAGGAACCAGATGTGTATTTCTGACATCTAGTTGTCTTCATCATAAATTAACATATATACTTTATGCATGTTAACTGCATGAATGTAACAAATAATACATGAGTGTAAGAAGTAGCATTGCACATCTATGATACATATGCATATCACGGCAGCACTTGTTGTGTGAGATTTGAATCACTTACTGCCGCTGTCCCCCTAGGAGCAGACGAGGAGAGCATCGCTGTCACACTCGCCGAACCTACGTGGAGACCCAGACCACAGGCACATGCTGTCTTGTCGAGCCCAGGCTCAGAGCCCGGTGACCTCGCCGCACAGCGTGGTTGGCCAGCTCATTTCTTGTGGGCAGGGGCCTTGGCTTCCGTCACAGCTCTGGTCTCAGATGGGGTGCCCGCCCCTCAAGGAGCCCAGAGACACATGGTCAAAGGGTCCTGCCCTTGAGTTTCCCATTAGGACTCCGCTGCCCTCCTGCCCCAGTGGCCCGGGTGACCTCACCTGTGCCTTGGGTGTTCTGAAAACTCTCCTGGCACACAAGCAAAGGTAAGCTGCCTGGATTTCCTTCCTACAGAGAGCGAGTTGCATCCACGCTTCTTGGGTTCTTAGTTTCAAGCCCTGAGTGGCTACAGTAGTATTTTTGGGGGGTGCTATTTAGCATCAAATCTCCACTCAGTATTTCTCCCTGTAAAGTTTTCCTTATGTTTTTATTTGTATTACAGAATAATTCTCCCATTATTACATGCTCGTTACAGAAGGTAAAAAAAGGCAAAAGGAAAAAATAGAAGTCACCCCATAGAAACTAGAAATAATTATTCTGTAGCATACTATTTCCACTTCAGAACATTTGAAGGCATCTTCCCACATCAACAGGATTCCAAAATGACAGTTTCTCGGGGCTTCATCACGGTCTGGGCAGGCATGTGTTCCCCCCAGGACACAGCCCAGGAGGCTATGAGTGCAGCCCGACACAAAATTGTAAATTCACTTAAAACACGATGAGACTTTTTGTGATTACGTGTCACAGTGCATTCAGTGTGTGGCCCAGGACAACTCCTCGTCTCCCAGTGTGGCCCAGAGACGCCCCAAGTTTGGACACCCCTGGTGGAGTATGGTAATTGAGTTAGTCAGTGTTTCTTGGCGATTTCCAGAACTAATTAATTCAGAAGTGTTTTTCCTGTAGTGATCAAACAGTTTGTCTGTGGAAACTATTGTGCGACACGAACAGTTAGTTACACTATAATGGTGAGTGAAAAGTTCGTCAAAACTGCATGTGTCCTGGAATCGCAACAGTTTTCAAAACTAATTCTAAGAAAAAAATATTAACACGAAAATTCATTATGTATGAATTTTTTTATTTGTCTCTACTTTCCGTGTTTTGGGGCAGTGTGGAAAATCACTTTATAACGAAGAATTTTTTTTCTTAAATTTCTCATGACAGTTAAAGATGCTCATATCACCTGTAGCCAAGGAGTGAAGACTTTCTAATCAATAATTTTGAACTTGAACTTTACTAAAATGATAACCAAACAAAGTGAAGCCACCCCACTGCTTCTTTCAAAGGAATTTTGCCAAACGAATTTGGAAGGGCGGGGGGATGAGTTGGACTGAATCTCTGGGGTAATACAGTTGTGCTTCCAGGCCCAGCAGGACCGCGACCTTCCTGAGTTTCCCCTGAGCACCCACCCGCTCAGCCCTGGTGGGGGCCCAACCTCCCTGCTCGCCCAGGTCCGAGGCACTTCCTGGCACGTGGAAAGACGCCTAAGGAAATAGGATAACACGCCAATGTAAGTAGCCACTCTGTCTCACCAATAGGAAAGCCGAGGTTTGTATGTCTCTGATTTCTCCTTCAAAAAACCTCTTTCCCAGCGTAAACTTAACCTATTTCAGGAAGCTTCGATAATCCCGCTAGGGCGAATGGAGTGTGTGAGAAAGAGATGAGCGGAAATCTACTCCACGCAATGCCAAGGGCGGCAACTCGTTTTGTTCATAAACGATGGGAAATATACTTCTCTCTTTTGCAACATAAATTGGGCAAACTAAATAAAGTCACTTTAAATTTACTTTAAAAAAAGGTTTGAAAACTGAGACAGCCTCAGGCAAGTAGGGCCGAGCTCTCACCCTGCCCGAGGACCCCGCTGAGCGTCCAGGCGGCAGGTCTGGACATCAGGCTGATGTCAGCTTCCGGGCCGCACCAGGCTCTTCCTTCTGCAGCCAGCCAGTCTGTGACATTTTCCTTGATCCTCCTTAAGCCAAACTAAGCAAGAGTCCAACGTCTTCAATACTGATGCTTCTAAAGAAGCTTATCCCACTAAGCACAGCATCCACTGAAGCCAGAGGAAGCCCTGATCCTCCCTGGTGACCTGTCATGTGGGATTTGAGAATCCCTGCGTTCTGAGATAGCTCTCTGCATCAGCCTGCCTGAGGGCAGGCGCTGAGCACGGGTTCCCATCAGGCCTACTGAGAGGAAGCATCAAGAAGCAGCAAATAGGCAGCCCCCAGGGGCAGTGTGTGTGTGGCATGTGGGGAAAAGTATCAGGAGGTTGGGGAAGGGAGGGGGGAAGACGTGTGCTCTCCCCTGGTTTTTCAGAGCCGTCCATCCAGATTGTCTGACACCGAAAACCATGTCCAAAAGGGTATGGCCTCAACCCTCCGTGGTGACTTGTGATTTCTCGACATCAGAGGCAACCGCTGGGATCTTCTGAAGACATGATTTTATCAGTGGAGCAATTCGTTCAGTTTCACTAAATTTTCTATAGTTAACTTCACATGAAATGAAAGTTACTGATGATATTTCACAAGAAAAGGGAGCACGTCTGGTATGATTCCCTTTCGTACCATGAAGCCTTGTTCATTCGGGTTTAACCCGCCATCCGTCTGTCCTTCCGCCGGCAGACAGATTGATGAACGGATGATAGTTACCGAAAGCAAAGCTGGCTTTTGAGGGAGAAATTTGGGGTGATTTTTCTTTTCTTCTTTGTGCTTCTCTTTAATACCTCAATTTCTTATTATAAGAAGGAATCATTTTCATAGAAAAGTGATGTGGACTCCAGCCAGCGGGGTCCATGTGTTGTGGCTGCAATGAACAAATTCACACGGACTGCAGAAGTCCTGCGGAGAAAAGGGTCGGCACGGCCACTCTCTGAGTGAGAGAGAGGGCCCCAGCCCCTGCCTGGACAGGCTTTTATTGTTTTTCTGGGAGCATCACATCAAGGAAGGTCCTCATTCATTATGCTCAGGTTTGCTTTAGGGGATTACCTTTTACAGATAACAAAGAAAAGAATGTTGCTGATTACTTCATACGGATAACAAAGAAAAGGATGTTGCAAATGCCAGGGAAAAAGTGGTTGAACTGGTTATACTGCGTCCTTGGGAGACTTTAGGAAGTACAGACTGTAGGAAGTTACTTCAAAGATATGCATTAAACATCTGCTGTCTTAACTCAGGGTGAGGGAGTCTTAGCAAAAGCAAGCCTCAAAGCAGCCTCGATATAATGCAGGCCTGGTCCCCCATGGGAAAGCCGATCTGTGGGCCTGGCTCCTGTGTGCCACCTCGTGCCTGTTGGTTTTCCAAACCAGGGCTGAGCTACATTTGCCATTGCCATGCAGACCAGTTCCCTATAGAAAAGAAAAGGCATCACTTGAAAAAGAGAAGGCCAACAGAAATGTATAGACCAGAGACCAGCCTCATCTGTGAGTATGGACTGGGGGTTCCCTGTGGGGGTCAGGGGAGCATGGCCACGCTACAGTGCCCACGTGGACAGAGCTGGGAGGTAGAGAAGTGGCCCAGGTTCTAGGTGTTCTGTTAAAAACTGTCGGCTTGAGCATGTTCAAGTGCATCCAGTACATGAGGTGCTTGTCACCAGGCTCACACACCTGGACAGAGGGTGGCCACGGAGACCAGGCAGCCACACCTGAGGGCTTCCTGGGGACCACCTCGATTAGACGATTCTGCACAGACTTCCAGGCCACCAAACCTCCTCCAAATGCTGGATCTCCTTTCCTGGTCGTTTTGCTACCTGTCTGCATTAATATCCCCTTGCTGTATTTATGACTGTGCATGAGCTCAGGTATTTGCCTATGATCCAGAGAACTTACATGTGGGCATTCTAATTTTTTTTTAACTGTAAAAACCATTTCAGCAGCATATTAAGAGAACTGCCCACTACACCCAAGCAAATTTTAATCCCATTAACTTGATGATATACATGCCCACTCCTCCGGTTGAGCCTCATGCCTCAGGAAAAGGTGACTGAGCCCACCCCAGAGAGAAAAAAACATACATCCACACAAACTCTTGTACGTGAATGTTCAGAGAACCTTTATACGTAACGGCCACAGGTAGAAACAATCCAAATGTCCATCCGCTGATGGACAGATAAACAGGATGTTGTTCTGTCCACAGAGTGGAAGATTATTTGTTCATCACTCCCAGAGAAGCCTCCGGCAGCCCCCCACTGGTGTTGCACCCACTCACAGGGAGGTGGTCCGGCCTGGCCCCACTGCAGTGGGCAGGCAGGAGCCCCGCTCTCCAAAAACACCTGCCTACTCACAGATCGGCTGTGTGATGTTTAAATATCCACGCAAACTCCTTGTCAGTACCTCCACCCAATAAGCAGAAACTTACTCTGTGCTCTCAGACCAGGTCTCTGTCGGCAATGGATGGGGCTGGGCGGCTCTCTGCCCTGGGGCTGTCCTGTACAGGGAGCCAAGTGGGGTCCCAGCCTCCCCCCACCAGATGCCAGCAGCATCCCTCTCCCAGGGTCCTCCAGCTGTAACAACTGAAAATGTCCCTGGGCACTACCAAGTGCCTCTGAGGAGCAAAGTCGCTCCCCCGGGACCCCTGCCAGCCACGATTCCACAGTATCGGACGTTTCCACGCCATTCTCTCCTCGACAAGCCTCCCTCTCAGACCCCTCCATGTTTGCACCAGGAGAGCTTTTCACCTGAGTTCATGTGCGCAAACTGTCTTCTCACCTGGCTGGAGTCACGTGGTCACTCGGCGTAATTCCCGTAGGAGGATGTGCACTAGGGTGACTGTTTTTGGAGGAGCTCCGGGTGATTCTGGGAGTGAAATCGAAGTCATCGGAGAGCCGGCCTCGGCGCCCAGGCAAGCATACAGTGAAGGCAAGTCAGGGCAGCCCTGAGCCCCACACCCGGCCCTCTGTCTGAGGGTTGGGCAGGGGGAGGTGTGCTGGAGCAGCCACAGTGCCTCCCTGGTACCTTCAAGCACGCTGCCATCCACCAAAAATACAAACTCCGTTTCTCAGAAGCAAAATAACCAGACCTGGGTTTCTGCGTCCCAGCCACACGATCGGTTTCTCACCCCCACCACAGCTCACCGGGGATGCTTCTGGCGTCTGCTCAGGCTCCCTACACGTGAGAAAAAGGTCGTGTGTGTGGCTTGTGGAATTAAAAGTCTGCTGCCAGATGCTCCAGTATTTCCACAACAAATCACGTTCCAGGAACAAAATGACATGACACACACAGACTTCACCCATGCGACCTTTTCCTACGTGGTTTTCCCAATACCACCTGGGCCACAGTGTCCATTTGTTAACAGAGCATCACACTGGCCTGACGGCCATGGCTCCCTGGGTTGGCCGTTGTCCCACAAGGTGAACGGTCACTGTTTGATTCCAGGCCAGGGCATGTCCCAGGTCCCTGGGTGGGTATGTAGGAAAGGCAACTGATCGATGTTTTTCTCTCACATCAATGTTTCTCTCCCTCTTTCTCCCCACCCTTCCCCTCTCTCTAAAAATAAAATCTTTTTTAAAAAGTGCATCACGTTTTTACACACTTGGCAAATAACTTCAGAATTTAACTTTCTGTCATCCATATGCCTGCTGAAAAGCTGTGTCAGCATGCCCCGGAACTGTGGGAAGAAAACCTCACTGCACCTCGGGGAGCCATGGTTCCCTCCTTGGACGGGAGCCGAAGCCCGGCTTACCTGGCCTTTGGGTGGGCATTCAGGAGACGGTCCATACAGTGGGGACCTGCCATTGGCGCTTTTAATGGACACAAACTCGACCCTTGATGCTTGGCTAAGAAACACAAGAGGAAAAGACAGAAAAACAACCCACACTGGCAGGTCCACACGACCCACTCTGAGAAAGTGTGTGGCCTCGCCAGATGGGGCGACCTCGGGTAAGGGGCAGAGGGTGGGCCACCTGTCCACTGGTCCTGACCCCCAGCCTATACGATGGTCATCCTGGGGTGTAATTCTCATAGAATGCAACCCCCAAAACACAAAGCAACTACTGCTCGTGGTCAGCCACAAAAACAGACAGTTGTTTCAGCACTGGAGGAAAAATGGATGAAATCGGATTTACAAAGAAAGATACTGGTCTCCAAAGTGGCCATCCTTTTTCAGGAATTTTGAGGGAAGCAGTGATGAAACGTCATTTTTTGCCATGTTCCCTGCACGGGGACTCTCTGGAGCAGGCGTCACCAGCGATGCCTTGCTGTCCCCCTGTTTCTGGGGGATGGTGCCACCCTTTGCCGTCCAGGGTTCTGGCAGGTGTGTGCACGGTCCCCTCATCTAGAGTCTGCGTGGGGCATCTCTAAGCTGTTTCTCTTCCCTTCCTCTCCCTCTGGAGCCCGTGAGAAGGAAGGCTGTCCTCCACACGGACCGAGTTTTGCATTTTCCCTGACACAACAGCTGTTCCAACAGCCAACCCACGGCCCACGCGAAATCCTCACCTCTTCCTTCTCTCCTCTGATGCCTCCCCATCTCTCTGCTCCCTTTTCCATCTTCTTTACTCCCTGAGGTCACTCTACACCAACCTGCTGCCTGCTGAGCACCTGGCAGACGCCGAGGATGCAGGGAGCACAAGCCCAAGGGCAGGGGACAAGGTGTGCAAATCCACAGAGTCCAAGGTCAAAGGTAAGCATTCTAGAATTTTCCAGTTTAAAAAAGAGGATTGTTCAGAAATGGAGTGAGTGGCGAATCACGTATGCCACTGTGCAAACCCACAGAGGAAGTTCACAGACATGAGGTGTCCTGGGACGCTGGCTTGGCATGAAGGCAGCACAGCCCATGGACTTCGCTTTCGGGGTGAGGCAGGGTGCTCCAGGGAGAAGGCATGGGGGGGTTGCAGGACGTGGCATTCAGAGAAAGTCCCTGGATTGGAAATAGAGGAGATGCCCTTCTAAGGGGAGACTCCTCCCTGAGAGTGTGTTCACACGTGTCCCCTGTGTGTGTTTCGTAGGTGGGACTTGAATGAGCGTGTGGCTACAGGAGCACATTGTCCCCTGTGTGTCTCAAACCTTGTTCCTCCGTCCGGGACCTCGTCCTCACACAGCAGGCCAGACACAGAGGGAAAGGTACACGCTGTGCGGCACAGCCCTCCCACGACCCAGAGGTCACAGGTCGCAGAAGCGTGTCTGTGTCACCTTGATTGAGGAAGCAGCCACCAAGCCCCTCCCTCGTGTCTTCAGACCTGAAAGAGCGTGCGGGTTTTCCGTGGAGCCATCTAAATGTACCTGCGGGAGGGCATCTCTCTTTGAAAACAGCAAGAGCAGCACCTGGTTAGTGGCTGTGTCCTAGAAGCACCCACGGGTCACGACTCGGGTGCCAGGCCCCGGGCCGGGAGGTGGACGTACCCAGGCCCCTCCGGCTCTTGTCCTCCAGCTGCTGGGGGAGGGGCCTGCGTCTGACCCAGGAAGTAAAAGACCCCTGAAGAGACTGATGATGGTTCCAGGTCGCCCAGCGAGGACATGGCCTCACCGCTTCCTGGGAGGCCAAGCTCAGGACTGTGAACCTCTCCATAGGGCATCGGTGCGGGGACGGGGCATCGGTGCAGGGACGGGGCATCAGTGCGGGGACGGGGGTTGTCAAGGCCAAGACTTGGTTCATGTGCACACGGGGCCTCCCCGGAGCGAGCCGTGCCCGATGGGGAAGGGTTTACACTGCAGGACGATCTCCTCACCCTGTTCGCTGGGTTCAGGTGATTGGCTTGGACTCAGATTTTTAAAGAAGGTACCAGACCCAAACGTGAGAATTCCCATAGGAACCCAGACACACACACACACACGTGGCGGCCTTGGACGGCTTCGTTGTCGAGGGAAGTGCGACTGAAGACTGTTTCAGAAAGACACAGGCTGGCTTTGTCCACGACTGCACTTCCCTGGTTCTCCCAGTGTAAGCTGAGTACCGTCCCTTCACAGGGGAGAAGACACACTCGTCCATCCCGGCAGCCGGCGGTCCTTCTCGGTCACCATGGCTTTTATCCAGCATGGGGATTGTTTTACCTGACGTTCCTGATCCCATCCATTAAGAAATCTGTCACTGGATTTTAAAATAAAAGATAGGTTAATGAGGCTGATAAAATAGCCGAAGCATGGCCCCGAGTCCGCCACATTGAGGCAACCTGCCACCTGAACAATGGTGACAGAGACCATTTTCTCCGTCCTTTACATCCAATATGAAATTACTCACCATTTGACAAGATGGAACCATTTGGGTTTTTTAGGCCCTGCCCTCTGCTCTTTTGGGTGAGATCTGCTCCGCTGTACAAGAGAAAATACTGTGAATTTAGACTAAGGGAAACTGTCCAAAAGATCACGGGGACAAAGGGAATGTCAAACTTGGGCCAACCCTCTGCCCAAAGCTGCCAGGCCACTGTGTCCAATTCAGTGAGTGGTGGCCACTTCCCATCAGGGATGCCCTGGAACATGTTTTTCAGGGAAAGAAAGCAGCTGCTGCCTGGACAATGGGTGACTGTCACTGCTAGGGGCCAGCTTGTTCCCAGAATAGACCACGGGGAGGCTGGGCAGCCATGCGCCAGGAGAGTGGTCCAGATGTCAGCCAGCGAGGCAGGTCACATGGACAGTGCCGGACGGCGGGCAAAGGCGAAGGGGACTTGAGGGCCAGGTGAAAGGCACCCTGACAGTTGGGAAAGGATTCCCAAACCCACCCTCCAACCTCAGGAGTCGAATTTCAGTCTTTCCGACAAAGTAGTGAGGGGAGAAGGAGGCCAGCATGAGAGAGATTTCCTCACAGCTCGGTGTTTCCGCCATGCAGCACTCTTAGAACTGAACTCACAGCGTTTCATGGAACAGTTGGGGACTATGGTCTCAATGCAGAACTCACTTAACAATGCCCTGCTGCTGAGATACTGATGTCCGAACTTGGGTCGCACACAGTCTTGAAAGGATGGGGAGGGGACGTTGGAGAGAAAGAGGAAAAGCAGCCGCCAGGGTGCAGACAGACTGAAATCCAGCTCTCTTCATCACCAAAGGCAGTCGTGATGATGAGACATTTTCTTCGGTGGCCTCACATTTTGGATGCCTTGCTATGGGGGGGGGGTGACATCACAGCCATCAATGTGAGAAACTCTGGGGACCCTGGGCTGCGAGCCCAGCCCCCCCCTGCTTGACAGTCTCCCACTTAAAAGTGGTTGTCTACACAGGATTTTTCTGCTGTGGCTGTTTGGTACCAAAGAAGAAAGGAGAATCTTCCTCTCTAATATGGGGTGGTGGGACGTCTGCCTCACTGAACTGTGCCCCTGTGACAATGAATGTCAGTCTCTACAAAAGCCTCATTTTGATGGGTCACCAGTCACTGTTGACACAGCAAATGCCATCACAGCAGAAGCTGCGCCCTCCTTTGTTGTTGGAAGTGAAATCCCACCAGGGGGGTGCCACCCCCCTTCCGCCTCCCTTTCCACGGCACTGGTTTGCATCCCCGGGAGTTTCAGGTGGCTTTGCAGCCTGGGGAATATAGGAGGTCTGACGAACAGCAATTCTGACATGTTTCACTTTGAGTGGGGTTGCCAAGTTTCTGACCGTTCCCCTAACCACTTGTCATTTAAATATCGCCCATCTGATGACAAAAAGCCACAGCCACCAAATGCATATCCTGTGGGGTGTAAGGTTTCCGGCAAAATCAAAGAGAAGAGCTCCAAGGTCCTTGTAGTTCCCCTGTGGCCTGGCGCTCAGGAACTACACCTAGTTGCTCACCTTGTCCAGTCTGAAGACACGTCAAAAAGGCGTTTGCAGTCGTTCATCTGTCCCTTCACTCATTCAGCTGACATTTGCTTAGGGACTTCTTTCTGAATGTGTCCTCGGGTGCTGGACCCCGAGGTGAGCTGGTCAAGCAGGGAGGGGTACAAGAGTCGGCTCAAGGTGAAAATTAGAACATCTCTGAAAAAACCAGCCGGAGCAACAGTATGTTCAGCCCTGATGCTGAAGCGAGGTTAGGTTGTTAAAGATTATAATTATGTTGTAGCCAAGCAGGAGGATGCCATGTTCTAAGGATTGTGTGTGTGTGTGTGTGTGTGTGTGTGTGTGTG